>QJSC01014676.1:617585-632068 GCA_003697955.1 Calidris pygmaea
AGGTGACAGGGTGCCCCGGGGTGGAGGACAAGGGTGCAGGGAGGCGATGGGGTGCCCCAGGGTGGGGGGCACAAGGGCAAGGGAGGTGATGGGGTGCCCCAGGGTGGGGGACAAGGGTGCAGGGAGGCGATGGGGTGCACCGGGGTGGGGGGCACTGGGCCAACAGGGGGCTGCCCGGTGCACAGGGCACTGGGAGGGACGGTGCGGGGATGCCCGGTGGCACAGGACGGGGGTGGCACAGGGCCGGGAGGTGACAGGGGTGATCCCAGGGAGGGCCAAGGCCAGCCCCGGGCTGCCGGCGGGGGATGCCCGCTGCGGTCCCGCCCCGCCCCCGCCGGCCCCGGGGCCGCGCCGGTGCGCGCCGCCGCCGGTGGTGGGGGGGAGGGAGGGAGAGGAAGGGAAGGGGGTGCGGGACGCGGCCCCCGCGCTGCCGGTAGCCCCCCGCTCCGCACCGGGCCAGGCCTCGCGGGGCGGCCCCGCCGCGGCCCCTCATCCCCCGCGGCGGCGGCAGCGCGGGGGGGGCGAAGCTGGGCGGGGAAGGGAACGAGGAGAGGCGTATCCCCGCTGTCGGCCCGACACGGCCCGGCCCGGGCCCGGCGCGGCGGCCCCGTTACCTTCCAGCGCCTCGAAGATCGCCTGCGCCATCTTGGAGCCGGGGCGGCCGCGACCCGCCAGCCGGAGCGGGCACCGGGAGCGGCGCCGCCGATCGCCGCCAGGGGGCGCCCTCCGACAGCGGCGGGGCCCGGGGAGGGCGGGAGGGACCGGAGGGTATTGGGGGGGGGGGGCGGCCTCGGGGCCGGTTCGCTGCTCTAGGACTAGCGGGGGGGGGGGGGGGGGGGGGGGTGTATCTCACGTTTAACTCGGGCCGCGGCGGAGCGGCATCGCCGCCCCGGGGGTCCGTGAAGGGCGGGCCCCGCCGAGAAGGGCCCGGCGGCCGCACCTGCCCCGCTCGGGCTCCTGGTGCGGCACCTCCGGGAGCCGGCGGAGCCCCCGCCCCGCGCCACTGCCGCGGGAGGGCCCTGTCGTGCCCGCCGCCATGACCCGGCCGCGCCGCCCGGCAGCGGCGAGAGCGGCCACGCCGCCACCGCCCTCAGCGGGAGAGGAGGGGCGAGACGCCCAGCTCGTCTCCCATTGGCTGCAGGACGGACGCTCCCCACCAATGAGCTGCTAAGATCGTGCCGCCTATTGGCCGAGAGCGCTGATAGGCAGCCGGGATAGCTTATGGGCGCGGTGGGCGGGGCCCCGCCCCCGGAAGCGAGCGCAGCGGCAGCGGTGGAGGCCGGACCCGGTGCGCTATGGCCGCTGACGGGAGGAAGGCGCTCCGCGCCCTGCTCCGCGCCGCCAACGCCCTCCTCCAGCAGCGCCGCTACCGCGCCGCCCTCGCCGTCCTCAAGGGCTTCCGCAACGGGGCCGTGTGAGTGCGGTGGGAGCGGGAGGGGGACGCGCCAGGTCCGGGAGTGGGGGGAGAATGTCTCCGTTCCTCCGGGGCCCAGTCGCCCCGAGGGCCGTGGGAAGGCCGGGGCTGTTGTGGCAGAGGTTTGGGAGAGGCGTGTCCGTCTCCCTCACCGATAAGAGGGGGCGTGACCGTTTTTGGGGTCCCCTTTGGCCTGGCTCAGCGCCGGGGGTGTTCTCTGAAGCCTGCGGCCTGGGCTGACTCTTACCGAGTAGCATCTTTTGGCTCTCAATAGACTATAAATACAATAGTTTGATAGCGTAACACAAAAAAAGTCTGAAATGTCTCTTCACTCTTGCAGTTATGGAGCAAAAATTCGAGCCCCGCATGCCCTGGTGATGACTTTCTTGTTCAAGAGCGGAAGGTACCAACCCGAGTTCTGCCCTTTTGTGTTACTGCTTGGGATGTTTTTCTTCAAGCATTCAATCTTTTTCGTCTTTCCTGAGGGCTTAAAAAGCAGAAAAATACGTGAGCCTTGTTCTGGTAGCTGCTCAGGACAACACGTACATAAAATATGCAAATATACATCCTCCTGGGGGTCAACCACTTGTGCGAGGGCTGATGAGAACCAGTGGGCAGAGGAGAAATTAGCAGTGGCAAACAGCAGCGTTCTGCTCTCTGTTCGAATATGGGAAGCCAAGCTATAGCAGGGCATGTTGTGGCTTTCCCCACTTATGCCAGAGGTTTACACTTAGGCAAAGTATATATAAAAAGAAGGTTGTTTGACTCATCTAAGCAGAGCTGTGATTCTGCTGAGTGAGCCACAGGTTCAGGGACACGTCCTCCCTCGCACAACAGACGTTCCGTGAGGTGCCCAAGCTGTCAGTCTGGATGGGGCAGGGCAGAGGGGTGTCGCGTCCAGGCTGAGTGACTGCAGTGGACCTGCCTTTTCGCTCTCCTAATTGTCTTTCTGTTTCTTTTCTTCAGTTTAAGAGAGAAACTGAAATCGATTGCTCAGGCTACGTACACTCATTCCCGGAACTTGGCCTATTTTGTGTTCACCTACAAGGGGCTGATGGCGTTGCAGTCCCGACTACAGGGGAAAAAAATTCCATTTCATTCTTTCTTTGCAGCCTGCATTGGAGGTTGGCTGGTGTTCGGTGAGAACAACCCCATCAACAGCCAGGTAAATGCATTTGTTGAAAGTTTCCTTGACAAAAACCCCAACCGATGGATGATCACATGCCAGGAAGTGGTTGGAATAGCCTGGCCGGTTTCTGGCAGTTCTTACCATGTAGCATTACTCTTTTATTATATTTCTCTTTGCACAAGTTCTGGTTTTGGGTGCCCTATGCTCAAATCCCAGAGGTGGTTGGGTGTCTCTGTGAACGGTGCGTGCATTTTTAGGGCTAAAAGCCCAGATACCCCTCCAGAGCTGCACATAGAATCATAGAATGGTTTAGGTTGGAAGGGACCTCAAAGACCACCTAGTGCCCACCCCCTGCCCTGGGCAGGGACACCTCCCACCACACCAGGTTGCTCCAAGCCCCCTCCAGCCTGCCCTTGAACCCCTCCAGGGATGGGGCAGCCACAGCTTCTCTGGGCAACCTGGGCCAGGCTCTCACCACCCTCAAAGCAGAGAAGTTCTTCCCCACATCTCATCTAAGTCTCCCCTCTTTCAGTTTAAAATCATTACACCTTGTCCTATGGCTCCATTCTCTGATCAAGAGTCCCTCCCCATCTCTCCTGGAGCCCCTTTAGGAACTGGAAGGGGCTCTAAGGTCTCCCCGGAGCCTTCTCTTCTCCAGGCTGAACCCCCCCAACTCTCTCAGCCCCCCCTCCCAGCAGAGGGGCTCCAGCCCTCTGATCATTTTTGTGGCCCTCTGCTGGACCTGTTCCAACAGGTCCGTGTCCTTCCTGGGTTGAGGACTTCAGAGCTGGACACACTGCTCCAGGTGGGGTCTCATGAGAGCAGAGCAGAGGGGCAGAACCCCCCCCTCGCCCTGCTGGCCACGCTTCTTTTGATGCAGCCCAGGATGCAGTTGGCTTTCAGGCTTGGCAGCGCACACTGCTGGCTCATCTTGAGCTTCTCCATGCAATCCAAAGCTGTTGGGTTGCCCCCCCACCGCCATGTGATTGCCCCCAGTCTTCCCACTCACTGCATTTAAACCCTTTAGCTTGAACATTTTGAGTGTAGGGCACAATCATTTACTGAGCTACGCTTAATTAAACTGGTTAAACTGACAAAAGCCACCCAGGGGATGTTTGGTTTAAAGGTAGTTGTTGTCCCACAGTCGTGGATGAATCAAGCAGTAAAACACAAAGATGGAGATTTATAAAAGGGTTTTACTTACGCAATACCCTGTAAGAGTCTGGTTTTAGGATGTGTCCAGACTATCGGGTTTGTATCTGCCTGGCAGCTCAGCAGGGCTGCCCTGCGACTGTTGTATCGCCAGCAGCGTCTGACGTAGCATTAACTGAACGAAGGCAAAAGTTGTGCAACTGCAAAGATGTCTTGCATCAAGTGTAACTTGTCGGTTACCAAATGAGAGCACCAGCAGAGGAGTAGGGCCTTTAAGGACAGAGGGAAAACACAAACATCTCCAGTTGTAAAGACTATGTGATACGTGAACCTACAGCCTCTTTGGTGTTAAGTTGGGTACATTATTCCCACCCCTTTTGCTTGGCTTGTGGCTTCTAAATGACTTGACTTGGCTGGTATATCTGGTCAGGCTGTTTCCCTAATGTTCTTGGGCTTTTTTTCTCTGTGCAGATCATTATGTACCTGCTGTCTCGGGTCCTCTTTGGCCTGTCCCGGCTGGCGGTGGAAAAGGGCTACGTCCCGCAGCCAAAACAGGATCCCTTCCCGCTTGTCGCCGCTCTGATTTGGGGGATGGTTCTCTGGCTCTTTGAATATCACCGGCAAACCCTGCAGCCTTCTCTCCAGTCCTCCATGACCTACCTGTATGACGACAGTAACGTATGGCACGACATTTCTGACTTTCTCATTTATAACAAAAGGACAGACAGCAAGTAGGTGGTCGGTTGTCAAACACCTTTGAATGGGACGGCACCTTCCAGCAGCTACTAAGGGAAAAGGTTATTCTGTTGCTCTTGACTGGTGATTTCTTTTTAAATTAACGACTATCAGGCAAGGTTGCTTTTTGTGTTGTGGCCAAAACGTTCTGATTAGGCTTCTCTTGGCTCTGTTTAGAGTGAGTAAATACCCCACAGAAACTTGCTGCAGTCCTCAGTGAGAGTAAGATGCCTTGGGAATCTTGAGTTGAAGTAAGTCTTTTTTTTTAAAGAGGCCTTATTTTCCCTACAAGTATGTGTTTTTATTTTGTAAAGACACTAAATGTATGTTATAAGATGACAGCCTGACAGTAAATGGTCTAATGGTGATCATATCTAATCAGGAAAAAAATGCTCTAGGGATTGTCTGAATGCTCCGGAGACAGAAGTGGTTTCCTGTGCTCCCCGTGGTGTGAGCAGGAGACCTGCTCAGGTCTGAGGGCAGGAACGGAATTTCATGATTTCTGTGACTGGAAAACTTGTTTAAGCTATGACAAGGAGAGTTGTGTGCTCCTTAAGAGTGTTTCTCTGCAGTTTTCCCTCAGGGAGGCAATAAGATGTTTGAGAATAAAACTGTTAAGATTGTCTGGTACAAGTCCGTTAAATCAGGCTCAGAAGGGCTATTTTTGCTTGGTTTCTTTCACGCACTTGAGCTGAATCTGTCCCTTTGTGGAGTGCGCTGATTAATACCCTGTAATTACTTTAAACTTATTTGTAAAGTTCTTAAAAGCTGCTTGAACTAAATACCAAAAACGGTTATGCAACGTAGACGCCTCCGAAAACATGCTGAGGCGCATCGCACACCCCCGGGTATCACACCGGCCCTTGATACGCAGAAACAAGTGACACTTTTACCAAACACTTTTATTTTGGTGAAAGATAAGCACATGGGCTTTCTCTTAGGTCCAGAATCTCCCCTCCGCAGCAGTGGCATATGTTAGCTGTAATCAAATTTGGAACGCACCTCTAGTTTGTTGCTGAGCCAGGTTGAGGCCAAAATTGAATATAGGAGTGAATTTGTGTCTTAAAAATACACTACTGAGCCCCAGGAATAGTGCAGGACACACTGGGCTTTGCCAGAAGGTTGACTAGGTAGCTGAGAGAGAAGAAAAACTGTTAAAAAATTAATAAAATCAGGCTGTTAATAGTGCAAAGCTCTTATACTGCCATAGAACAGTGTACCATTCACTTAGTGATGTACATTAAAGTAATTCCTGACGCACTGGTTTTAGGGGGTGGTATTCCCAAGGGAGTCATTAAGTTCCTTGTGTGAACCATTCCCTTTTGGCTCAGTGGGGATGGTTTTGGTCCCTCTCCCTGTACCCATCTGCTTCTCCATCCTGACCTGACTGTGTCATTTTATAACCCCGCTGATGTTGTTCTTCATCGTCATTTGTAGACTCTTTACTCCAGGCTCTAGCAATTTGTCATATTCAGTGGTGTGACCGAAATGGTACATTGAAGTCAAGGTAGCTTCCGAGTAGAAAAAAACCTCTCAGTTTCTTCTTAGGTAATTTTTCTTTGTCCTGTTAAGCTCTTTTATTCCTATTGCTGGTATTCTGAGTGCTGCTTTGCTCTTTGTTTTCCCACTCTTTGTGTCAGCAAGAGTGCAATGTTCTCCTCTCTGTAGTCTGCCTGGTGCCGTGATGTTTGGGACTGAATCGCATTCTGGGAGACTCGGGTCAAGTAGGAATAGAGTCTTCTGGCTCTTGAAGTGAATTTAGTGCCGAGTCTACTGACTGTGAGATCTTACCGTGCAGAGACAGCAGCTTGTTTGGGCTCGTCCCATGCAAATACATGACCTACTCCTCTTTGGTGCCCCAAAGACAAGATACTGCTTTGCCATAATGACTGTCTGTGGTACCTTCAGCTTTTAACTTCACAGAATGATATGGGGTTGGAAGGAACCTCTGGAGATCATCTCCTCCAACCCCCTGCCAGAGCAGGGTCACCCAGAGCAGGTCCCACAGGAACGTGTCCAAGCGGGTTTGAATGTCTCCAGAGAAGGAGACTCCACCACCTCCCTGGGCAGCCTCTTCCAGGGCTCTGCCACCCTCACAGCAAAGAAGTTCCTCCTCATGTTCAGATGGAACTTCCTGTGTTCCAGTTTGTGCCCGTTCCCTCTTGTCCTGTCCCTGGGCACCACTGAGAAAAGACTGGCCCCATCCTCCTGACACCCACCCTTGAAGTATTTATAGGTGTTGATCAGATCCCCCCTCAGCCTTCTCTTCTCCAGACTAATAAGACCCAAGCCCCTCAGCCCTTCCGTGTAAGAGAGATGCTCCAGTCCCCTCATCATCTTTGTAGCCCTCTGCTGTCCCCTCTCCAGCAGTTCCCTGTCCTTCTCGATGTGGGGAGCCCAGAACTGGTCCCAGTGCTCCAGATGGGGCCTCCCCAGGGCAGAGCAGAGGGGGAGGATGGCCTCTCTCCACCTGCTGGCCACACTCTTCTTGATGCCCCCCAGGATGCCATTGGCCTTCTTGGCCACAAGGGCACATTGCTGGCTCATGGGCATCCTGTTGACCACCAGGACCCCCAGGTCTTTTTCCTCCGAGGTGCTCTTACAGTCTGTACGGAATACCTGAATTGGAACAGCCATCAGTATTTAATAAGATAGAGCTCAGGAGAACTAGAGAAATTAGGAACCGTTTTTGTTTGTAGGTAAATCTTGGTTTGGTGTAGATAAGCTTGAAGATTCGAGTACAGAAAAAATACTGAGTGAGGTCTGGTTTCTTTCTAAACGTTGCACCTTTATTTGCACCACTGGGGGGGTCTCTGAAGCAGCGCGAGTGTCTCACCCTGTCGGAAGCCTCAGTATTGTTCCAATTAAGAATTTTAGCATTCTGCTAATATTGCTGAATTCCTACAAGCTTTGATGGGATTTCGGAAAACCCTTCCACAATCTGACAGCTTGAGAATTTCTCCTTAAAACTATTAGACTCCACAAATCCTTGACTGGGTATAATTAGTGTAGTAGTGCAGGCTGGTTATGTGAGCTCTGTGTCTGTAAGAAGTTTTTAACCTTTTCAATTTATAGCTGGTGATCCTTTCTCTGAGAAAAGCTTGTGATTCCCTTAGAGGTGAAATAATTTTCTTCTGCTGGTAGTTTCTGCTGCAACTGTGTGGCCACTTGTGAGGCTCTTCTCTGCCCGTGTGGTGGCCCAGTGACCCGTCCTGTCCTTTTTACGGGATCTCTGTCCTCTCTGGATGCAAAGCCACTAGCAGGTTTCTACCCCTCTACTCTGCGCTTGTGAGACCCCACCTGGTGTCCTGTGTCCAGCTTTGGAGTCCTCAACACAGGAAGGACATGGACCTGTTGGAAGGGCCATGAAAATGCTCAGAGGGCTAGAGCACCTCTCCTATGGAGACAGGCTGGGCTGAGAAAGCTGGGGTTGTTCAGCCTGGAGAAGAGAAGCTCCAGGGAGACCTCATAGCAGCCTTCTAATATCTGAAGGGAGCTACAGGAGAGCTGGGGAGGGACTCTTTGTCAGGAGGTGCAGTGACAGGACAAGGGGTAACGGTTTTAAATTGGAAGAGGGGAGATTTAGATTAGATCTCAGGAAGAAATTCTTAACTGTGAGGGTGGTGAGACACTGGAACAGGTTGCCCAGGAAAGTTGTGGCTGCCCCATCCCTGGAGGGGTTCAAGGCCAGGTTGGAGGGGGCTTGGAGCAACCTGGTGTGGTGGGAGGCGTCCCTGCCCAGGGCAGGGGGTTGGAACTGGATGATCTTTAAGGTCCCTTCCAACCCAAACCATTCTGTGATTCTAATACCTTGGCAGCAGCGGCCATCGCTCGTCCCTGGTTCCAAATGTCTTTTTTTTTTTTTTTTTTTTTTTCCTCTTGGGAATCCATCAGCGACCTCACTTTCAGAGGAAATTGTGCCTGAGCCTCCCACCATCTGTACTTCTGATCCGGGAACCAGCTGCCCTCCCTGGAAGAGGCAGCTCATCCCGGGAGCGGGATCCCGGCTGGCAGCAGCCATCAGCCGGGGGGGCGTTTGCCCGACGGTTGGTTTTCCTGCCGCGTCGGGGCAGGATGTTAAGCTGCAAAGTCACTTCTTTCCCCCAGGGAAGTAATTGGGACAGTTCTTTAACGGCATTAGCCCCACGTCAGTGTTCCTGGGACCAGATAACGGGATGAACCCCTTCTGCCACCGAGGTGTGGGAACAATGCGGGCGTGTAGTCGGGAAGCGAACTAGAAGTAATTTGTCTGAGTCAGACTTCTGGGATACATAAGGAACACTCCCTGCCCTCCCCCAGTGCATTGTGTGGGGAATTGAGTCCCCTTGTTTGTATTCCTTTTTTATTAGCATTAAAACCCAAAGACATAAAGAGACAGTTGGGAAGCCACCTGCGAATCGGCCAAATGCTTAAGGATCACAAAGAAGTGCCGTTTTCTCTCCCCAGCCCTGATGGGTTTTGAATTTTAAGACGGACGGGGGTTTGTTTGTCTATATCAACTTTATTTTTCCCTTGTTATTTCTTCCTTGACACCTGACCGTGAGACACCAAGTGCCTTTATAGCGGAGCACAGCGCCTCGGTGCTTAGCTCAGTTTGCCAAAAATTAGGATGGAATTGCAGTGTTCATTTTAAAACGATGCTTCTCCAGATTTTAAGCCGCTCATAGAGGCACTTTTAAAGGTTAATGAATCAAACGGATCAAAAGTTTTCAGTGAGCCTGGAATAGCAGATACACTGAGCTATTAATCATTTATTTTATGAAGGAAGAAAGCAAGCTGAGGGTTATTTACCGCTGCTGCCTGCTGCCCTGGGATACCCACTGTGCTTCCCTCCCCTTTGGGGGCCAGCTTGTGTGCTGGTGCTGGCAGCATCGCCGTGGAACCGTTTCCGGGACAATTACATTATTTAACAAAGGGGGAAAAAATGAAATGGCTGCATGACATTTTGGCTGAGCTGAGGTTTTCTGTGCCGCTTTTGATCCTTTTCAGCGAAGGGGAGGATGTTTCTGAAAGAAAAAACAAAATAAATACCCTGTGCTTCTCCGATTAGTGCCACCGAGAAGTGCCCGCGGTGGTGGCGGCTGCTGCGAGGTGTGAATCTGAGTTTGCAGGGTGACAGTGTGCTTTGTCCCTGTGTCTGGGCAACAACCAGCCCTGCCCCAGCAGCTGGGTCAGTGGGGAGAGGCTGCAGAAGATCTTTGATACTGGTGCTGTGAGACTTTCTTGCCCTGGAGGGAGTAGTTTGAGCTCTGCTTTCAACCGAGCCAGGTCGTGGGTAGAAGCCTGGGGATGAGCTCGGGCTGCAGTTGAGCAAAACCAGGTGTCCACGGGGACTCCCAGTGACTGCAGAGAGTCCACGTTGAGTTCTGCAGCCACTCGGGAGCCGTCATGGGTGATCGGTGCTGGTGGAAGTAACTAGAACCCAGGCTGGACGGGGCTCGGAGCAACCTGGTCTGGTGGGAGGTGTCCCTGCCCAGGGCAGGGGGCTGGAACTGGATGGTCTTTAAGGTCCCTTCCAAGCCAAACCATTCTGTGGTTCTATAACCCCGTGCAGATGCCCTCACACAGGAGAAACTGGTGTGTCTCAAACTCATTTTCACTGCATCAGCACAAACGCGACCTTTGGACAATACCCCGAGCCATGAGCTGTTTCCAGGTTGTGTTTGTCTTCCTGGATTGTGCCAACCTGAGCAGAACATGTTCGGTTTTCTGATGCCAGTTTTGAAATCCAGCAGATAAGGGAGGAGAGAAAATAAGGCGTAACGCAATCCAGCGTGATGTCTGGCTGCCACTGTTAATAATTTAGGGGTGCTGATCTTAAATTTCCAACCTGTGTGTTCATACCAGATTGTTGGAGGAGGTAACTTTTTTTTCTTCGAAGAATTTTCATTTGTCTCATTCCCTTGAGAGACTGGCGATGAGGAAGGGGAAAACAAATTAAATGCTCTGTACTACAAGTATTTTTACCTCTGCTTTTGATACCTATTTTGTGTTCATTAATTGGTGTGTAATCCAGGTCCTGATTTTCTGACAGCGTAGAATAAAGTGAAGAACATAAACTCAGGTAACTCTATCACGCTGATCAGAATGCTTGTAGGAATCCCTGGAGTTTTTTGGTTTTAAACCGTGTGAAAGAGGGGGCAGTGGTTGTTGAAGTAGCTTGGTCCACTATGAATTGAGTTCTTGTGCAGTGGATGGTGTACATCAATCCAATGTAAGACTTTCTGCCAAAATTGTTTGCAGTTTATTTCTGTATAATCACTCTTTGACTATTATAACACTGGGCTTTCTATAATAATAATAAAAAACTCTTTTTTTGGTCTTTTTTTAGACCAAATGTCTGATGTCTTGGTCATCATTATTAAGCTAAAATATATAAAGTAATGCTTCATTGTTGCATGTTACTAGTCCTGTATGTGGAGAAGTCCTGCACGAGGTGCATTTTTGGCATCAGTTGTGCCCTCGTGTTACCAGTTTGGAGGCAGGAGCCAGTGGGACTTTGACCACACCATCAGATCTAGCTGCTGCCACACTGGCTGACTTGGGTAAGGATCCCTCCTGCAAAGATTAGTGCCATCCTTTTTGGGATTTGGGTGGGTTTTTTAAGCATGAGCTTTCCTATGCAGTAGCTGATGGATCGCTTGGCGTGGCCACATCTTCAGAGCAAGCGAGTCCAGCTGGGCTTAGGCTGGGGGTTCCTGCCCCGTTCAAACCGGACACGCTCAAACGCAGTGTAAATGGGAAAGATTGTGACCGCCTCTCGCACTGCAGCAAGAGAAGAGTCCATCTGTCCTGTTGGGCATTCCTGGGGTGACACGGTTGCAGGGCAGGCTGCTCCTTGGTGCCTCGCAGTTGTAGAATCATAGAATCATCCAGGTTGGAAGGGACGTTTCAGATCATGGGGTCCAACCATCAACCTAACGCTGACACAAACCATCACTAACCCATGTCCCTCAGCACCACGTCTGCCCAGCTTTTAAATACCTCCAGGGATGGTGATTCCACCACTGCCCTGGGCAGCCCATTCCAATGCTTAATAACCCTTCCAGTGAAGAAATTCTTAGAATCATAGAATGGTTAGAGTTGAAAGGGATCTTAACGATCATTGAGTTCCAACCCCCCTGCCCTGGACAGGGACACCTCACACTAGACCAGGTTGCTCAAAGCCCCATCCACCCTGGCCTTATTCTTCCTAATATCCATCCTAAACCTCCCCTGGTGTAACAGCACCAGGAACCCACACGAGTGGTTGCATGTGACTGTTCAAAGAGCAGTTAGCTGGAGGGACTTTTGTCAGTGACTGCCCCATGTGCGTGTGGAGTCTTGGCTTCTGCCAGTGTGCCTGGTCCTTGCCCAGACCATAGAATCATAGAATTGTCTAGGTTGGAAGGGACCTTTCAGATCATGGAGTCTGACCATCAGCTCCTCTTCAGGACAGGCAACCTGCAGCAGCGCCATCTGCCAACGCAGGGTGTGGGCAGAAGGCACTGGACATGAGTCTGAACCTGCCTCACCCATGAGCTACCGACACACACTAACAGACAAAATAAGGACATACATAGATGATTTTGATGCCTATTCCAAGACAGGAGCTTGGAGTGTGGTGCAGAGGTAGTGAGGATGAAGTAGTCCCTGAATGAGGAGCTCCCTATGGCAGGGGCAGGTAAGGTAGGTCCTGATCCCGAGCAGGAGAAGGTCCCTCTGTGAGGGGAGCACTGGGAAGCTGTGAGAGAAAACCTTCTGTGTCTTGGTTTGTAGCTGCTGTGATACTGGAGGCTCATAGAATCATAAGAGTGGTTTGGGTTGGAAGGGACCTTAAAGACCATCTCATTCCCACTCCCCCTGTCCTGGGCAGGGACATCTCCCACCAGACCAGGTTGCTCCAAGCCCCCTCCAACCTGCCCTTGAACCCCTCCAGGGATGGGGCAGCCACAGCTTCTCTGGGCAACCTGGGCCAGGCTCTCACCACCCTCACACCAAAGAAGTTCTTCCCCACATCTCAGCTCAATCTCTTTCAGTGTCAAACCCTTCCCCTTTGTCCTATGGCTTCCCTCCCTGATCAAGAGTCCCTCCCCAGCCCATGAGAACCCAAATGAACACCTCCAAATGATGTCAGTCTCATCTTAAAGTGTTTTTTATTTCCCTTCTCAAAGCATCATATTCTACCTGAGCTCTTCTTCTGGTCCAAGTGAAGCTCTGAACGAGCTACAGATTTTGCTCTGACGCTTTACCTTGTGGGCTCACAGCACCAACAGCCGTGCTCTGACCCTTCTGGGAAGGAAACTTGCCCTGGCAAAGAGTTACTCACTCCAGGGAAAAGCCAAAGCATGGACGGCAACGTCAAGGAGCTTATTCCCAAATGACTTGATGACTCCTTGGTGACTCCCATGGAAACACAAGGGCTCTGTTTCCCTGTGGCTTCTACCGAAAGACTCTACAGGTTGATGGTGAGCTTTAATAACATCATACGAGAGGAGGAAATGACAAGGCCTAATTTATTGATCCCAGCATCCGAGCCCTGATGTCTTGGGAGAAGAATTGATGGTGTAGTCTTCTGTAACAAGATGCAAGGAAATGGGCAGTTCCCAGCTTTTGGGGACCAGGATCCGGGAGGAGACACCTAAACCAGCGATGCCCTCCTTGTATCTCAAGTAAGCTTTAGTTATTTCATTTGTGCTGTCAGGAAATCACATCAGTTGCCATGGAAAAAAGGTGATGGAGGCAGAGAGTGGATGAAGCGAGGGCAGCGTTGGCAGCAGGACAATGGTGTGGAGCTCTGGGCTGTCCCCTCCTGCAGTGAGAGCATGCCACGCTGTCAGCTGGCCATCACCCGAACCGAAGCGCTGGGGACAGGAGCACTGGCAGGACACCCCAAAGGAGGTCACGCTTCCCTTCACACGAGGCAGCCGTTCCAGGGCCATGGCTCAGCCCGGTCCCACGGGAACTGCTGAAAGTGGGACCACGCTAGGGACAACAAGGACATTAAATGTGCTTCTGGGACACGGAATCACGGAATTGTCAGAGTTGGAAGGGACCTTCTAGAGATCATCCAGTCCAACTCCCCTGCCAAGGCAGGGTTGCCCAGAGCACATCACTCAGGATGGCATCCAGGTGGGGCTTGAAGATCTCCAGAGAAGGGGACTCCACACCCTCCCTGGGCAGCCTGTTCCAGGGCTCTGCCACCCTCACCCCAAAGAAGTTCTTCCTCACATTGGAGTGGAACTTCCCATGTTCCAGCTTGTGCCCGTTGCCCCTCGTCCTGTCACTGGGAACCACTGGAAAGAGTCCGGCTCCATCCTCCTTCAACCCACCCTTTAGATAGTTGTCAGCATTAATAAGGTCTCCCCTCAGCCTTCTCTTCTCCAGACTAAAGAGCCCCAGCTCTGATTGGCTTTTTTTTTTTCCTTGTGAGGACCTTCTCAGGCTCACTCCCCGTTTCACAATGTGGTCTCTAAATGCATTTTGCTCCAGTATCACCATTAGCACCCTCGGTAGTTACCGTCTCCACTTCTCCTCGGCCACAGCAGCACACTGAAAGATCCTGTTAATGATCATGAGTTATTTTAATTTTTTATATATTTATATATAATAATAATAATATTTAAATTTTTTTGTTATTATCATCTCCTACCAGCTTTTCCCATTATTTCACCTGGTTGTAACATTAGACTAACTGGCCTTAGCTACCCAACCATCCTACTTTTCCCTTTTAATATTATCCAGGAAAAGGCTGAGATACCATCCGGAATTTCCCTGTCACTTCAAGGTCTATTGAGAATGGCTCTCAGTGGGCCAAAAAAACTCTTGAAGCAGATCTTCGGGAGCTCTTATGTTCCAGTTCCAGAAAAACAAGCATCTTCATGGAGCAGCGTGCTGAATGCTGAAATACCACGCTGTAATCCAGTCGTGAAGTCTGGTCCCAGAACAAGGACAGGTTTCTCCAGCATCGATTATTTCATCTCAGGATGAAATAGGACGTTAGGAAAAAATTATTCACAGCAAGAGTGGTCGAGCACTGGAATTGGCTGCCCAGGGAAAGGGTTGAGTCCCCAT
>QJSC01014676.1:640281-719580 GCA_003697955.1 Calidris pygmaea
GATTGGAGATTAGGAGAGGGTTCTTTACTGTGAGGGTGGTGGAGCACTGGAACAGGTTGCCCAGGGAGGTGGTTGAGGCCCCATCCCTGGAGATATTCAAGGTGAGGCTCGACGAGGCCCTGGGCAACCTGGTCTAGTTGGGGGTGTCCCTGCTGACTGCGGGGAGGTCGGACTAGATGACCTTTGGAGGTCCCTTCCAGCCTGGACCATTCTATGATTGTATGACATGGTGAGCCCATCACTGCTGCCTCGCCTCCCGCCACCGTCCCCGTGATGTGCGGCAAGAAGGTAGAATGTGCTTTTAAAAAGGTAAAACGTATTTCAGAAGGTGGAATCTCTCACTCAGTTAAGAATAAAGAGCGGTCTCTGGCTTGTTGTGCTGCCACAGGGCTGTTCTCGCCGCGGGACATGTGCGGATGGCACCATGCTGGCATGAGGTGGCAAACCCCGCGGCTTGGCCAACTCCATGGTGCCGTCTCCCCACACTGTCCCTGCTCCCAGCCCTCCTCTCCGCAGCCCCCCAGGACCGGCCAGGGCTCGGGAGCGGGGCCTCCCCAGCGAGGAGGACAGCATGCCGTGCCATCCCATAGCTCAGTGGCACACGCAGCCTGTCTGTCCCCCCGGATGAGCTGGTGGCTTGCTGTCACACTGTCACCCCACCAAACGGGGCTTTTTCAGGCAATTAAACTGAAAGAGCTCTCCTGCTGCTCCGGTCCATGGGGGGTGAGCCCCACAGAGCCAGGGGCAGGAGGATGCGGAGACCAGGGTGAGTGGGCACGGTCCCTGGTCCCCTGCCCACTGTATCCTTCTTTACAAGGTCATTTTGTCACCTAAGGTGACAGCACTGCTGAAGCTTTTATGAATTACTATAGGGCACCCATCCCAGCCAGATGCCAACACATCCTCATTCCTGAGCTCCCCTCCTCCTCTCCCCCTTCCAGTTTCATTTTCATAGAATCACAGAATGGTTTGGGTTGGAAGGGACCTTAAAGACCATCTCATTCCCACTCCCCCTGCCCTGGGCAGGGACACCTCCCACCAGACCAGGTTGCTCCAAGCCCCCTCCAACCTGGCCTTGAACCCCTCCAGGGATGGGGCAGCCACAGCTTCTCTGGGCAACCTGGGCCAGGCTCTCACCACCCTCACACCAAAGAAGTTCTTCCCCAGATTTCATCTCTTTCAGTGTAAAACCCTCCCCCTCATCCTACGGCTCCCCTCCCTGATCCAGAGTCCCTCCCCATCTCTCCTGGAGCCCCTTGAGGGACTGGAAGGGGCTCTAAGGTCTCCCCGGAGCCTTCTCTTCTCCAGGCTGAACCCCCCCAACTCTCTCAGCCCCCCCTCCCAGCAGAGGGGCTCCAGCCCTCCCAGCATCTCCGTGGCCTCCTCTGGCCCCGCTCCAACAGCTCCATGTCCTTCTGCTGTTGGGGACTCCAAAGCTGGACACAGTATTCCAGGTGGGGTCTCATGAGTGTGGAGCAGGGGATCATGGAGGGTGACGGAGATCTGCGGTGCTGCCCGAAGGGGTGAGACCCTGGCGAGGGCAAAGTGGCCATTGGCTTTCACGGGAGCCAGGAGGCACAGGGAAAGGGGAGAGGACTTATGCCAACGTCCTGAGCTCTGCAGGGCCCCTCCTAACCCCCGGTGGCAGCACAGATGTTCCCTTTTCCCCTGAGCAAAGCCAAACCTCTCTGATGGAGTTCACCACCACGTTCCCCTAATAGGGAAACTCGTGGGATGCTGAGCCCTTGGGACTCCTTGTCCCCGGGAGAGCACCCCCGTGACAGGGACAGGATTGTGTCCCCTGCTGCAGCATCTCTGGGGGGGAGAATGCGTTGGCAGCTCCACGCTAGCCAGAGCACCCTAAAAATAACCGCTCTGCCTCCTGGGGATGATTCACGATGCGGCTGAAGGGCTTCCCTCCTGCTATTTCCAGTCGCTGGAGAAAGCTGCTGATGGTTCGATGAGGAGCTCTTGTTTCTGCAGAGCGCATGGTGGTTTTGGGCAGGGGTCCCCGGGTGCTGATTTATGAGCCCTCTTCCCCGCCGACGCTTGTCTTCATCGGGTGAAGCTGACATGGGGCGGGAGGTGGGCACCCTGCACCCCTCCTGCCTGCCCCACGGGTGCTTGGCTCCTGTTCGCTCCCGTTCCCTGGCTGTAGCCCTGCAGGGATGTGTTCCCCCCCAAGATCTGGGGGTGCCCTGGGCCATTGGGCTGCCCTGGTGGCTCCGTTGGCACCGGCAAATGCTGCAGCGGGTGGGTGGGCATCCGCAGGCTGAGCTGGGCTGTCCCCTGTCCCCGTCCTGCGATGCTCGGACTCTCAGGAGACACCAGCCGTGGGACAAGCTCTGGGACAGGCTGGGGTGGGGGGGAGCTTTAGACACAGCATAGAGTCTGCCAGAATTTTATACCTTTAATTTAATCCCCTTTGGAGGGTGTGGGCAGGTTTGGGGGGGCTCCCCAGACCCCCCGTGGTACCTCTGTCCCACAGCAGTGCCATGCCCCTGCCAGCGCTGCCAGCCTGGCTTCTGCATCCTGCCCCACACCAGGTATTTCCACCGCTCGAAACCACTCCCATTTCTCCCAAAAGGAAGGAACTCAGGGAGGCGAAGCGTAGCATCATTTATTAATGAGACGCGGGTAAACGGGTGCTTCATTTAATTCCTGCCTGGTTGTTGCCCTGTGCCCCCTCTGAGGGGCCCTGTGTCCCTCAAGAAGAGCCCTGGTGTCCCCCCAACTGGGGGTGAGACCCCCTTCCTGGCTTTTGGGGCACACTTTGGAAGCACCCATGGAAAGAGCTGGCAGACACTCGTTGCCTTCTGCCACCAGCAGAGGTTTTGCCGTGGACTTTGCCCTCAGGACTTCCCAACTTCTCCTTCCCACGCTGAGACTGGTGTCAAGCTCAAGGAGCCCTGATGGGGACCAAGCAGGTATTTTAGCATCCCAGGAATGCAGACACCCCACCACCACCCTGGGGACAGGCTTTTGTCCCCTGAAATAAAGGCTTTCGAAACCAAAAGTTGGGTTTTTTTATTTTTTTTAGAGATACTGCTTTATTCGATGCCGGGTGCTAGGTGGAAACCCACAAATCTACCACACCTTACCAGGGACCTTCACACATTTTTTATATACAAAAGATTCTCATCTTTCCTAATCAACTCATCTTTTCCTGATCATCAATTCCACCCACCTAATCCACAACTCATTAGTGTGACCCAATAGCCTTCTCGCACACGCGTATTAAATTTTGCTGCGTCAGCAAAACACCTCTGCGCAGGCATGAGCTCCTCAGTGGTTGTTTGGGTAAGGAAGACCCTTCCTCACATCCTTGTAAGGAATTGAGTCATCTGGGGACAGTAAAAGTTTACTGTAAGTTTGCCATCTTCTCAAGGAAGGATAAGGGAATCACAGAATCTTCATGGTCGGAAAGGACCTTGGAGATCACCGAGTCCAACCACACACACACAAAAAACCAAACCCCAACAATCCTGGGCACTAGAGCGTGCCCTGAAGTGCCACTTCTACACATTTCTTAAATCCCTCCAGGGATGGTGACTCCACCACCTCCCTGGGCAGGCCGTTCCAGTGCCTGACCACCCTCCCGGGAAAGTCATTCTTCCTAATATCTAATCTAAACCTCCCCTGCCCCAACTTCAGACCATTTCCTCTGCTCCTGTCATTATTCCCTTGGGAGAAGAGGCCAACCCCCACCTCTCTACACCCTCCTCTCAGGTAGTTGTAGAGGGCAATGAGGTCTCCCCTCAGCCTCCTCTTCTCCAAACTAAACCTTCTGTCCCCGCTGCCGTGGGGCCACCCCTCTCCCTGGTATCTCCGTTTCAGTTTGATTTGATGGTGGCAGCTCCACAAAAGCTCTGGCTTTTGGACCCCTTTCTGCCTCCCAGGGGACAGCCCTGTGCCACATGGATGGGTGCACGTGCTCCCCGGAGCCCTGAGGTACCTCCGCCGGGTCCCAGGTGCACCTTTTTCTGCCTCTTTTCCCTCACACGCACACGGAGCAGCCGGGAGATGGTAAAAATAACCACGATGCATCCTTTTAACCACCCCGGGCTCCCCGGGGGAGGAGGAGAGCAAGCAAGCTACACGTGCCACGGCTCGGTCATGTTGGACCGGGGATGTGTCTCGGTTTGGAGAGAAGCCGAGCTCGGCAAAACGGGTTGGCCTCGAGAGGTCCACAGGAAGGGAGAGGTGGGGCAGGTGGAGACAAGCCTGGCGGGGGGTTGGCATCTGAGAGAAACTGGTGCAAGCCCCATTCTCTAAGGAAGATCCTGAGATACCCCTACAGGGATGGGAAGAAGCCCACTGCCCCAAGAAGTCACCTCACTCTGTGTACCCTGGGAGAAGCATCAAGCTCTGCCCAGGCACAGCTTTATCTCGTTTATTTATCTAATTATCTGCTTCTTGTTTGTGAAAGCCTTTGAGGACAGGCTGGGGTATGGACATGGATGTCCAGCCTATTCCTCTCTGCACACACCAGGCAGGGATGGAGGCAACTCCTGCCTTCTCCTCCTCCTCCTTCTCCTCCTCCTCCTCCAGCCTGTGCCACTCCTGCAGCCCCCGCTTGGGGTGCAGAGGGGGTTTCTCAAGGGCCCTGGTGCCATCCGCATGACCCCCTCACGCCTGCGTGGCTCCAGGGGGAAGCAGCACTGAGCAAAGCCCACCCGGTACCACGGGCACAGAGGAGCCAGCGCCAGCCAAAGTCATTTGAAGCCATGCTGGGTGGCGGGGGGACCACCTCAGGGCCAGTCACAACCACAGTGGGACCATCTATGGCCAAACTAGGCCAACCCCAGGGCCACACTGGGGCAACCAGCACTACCCCAGGGCCAGCCACAACCACAATGAGACCTCCCATGGCCACACTGGGGCCAACTGGGCCAACCTGGAGCCAACAACGACCGCACTGAGACCACCCATGCCAAACTGGGACCAGCTGGGGCCACACTGGGACAACCAGGGCTAACCTGGAGCCAACAGCATCCACACTAGGACCACCCATGTCTACACTGGGGCAACCAGGGCTACCCTGGAGCCAACAGTATCCGCACTGGGCCCACCCATGTCTACACCGGGGCAACCATGGCTACCCTGGAGCCAACAGCATCCACACTGGGACCACCCATGTCCACACTGGGACAACCCATGTCCACTCTGGGACTAATTGGGGCAACCAGGGCTAACCTGAGGCCAACAGCGTCCACACTGGGCCCACCCATGTCTACACTGGGGCAACCAGGGCTAACCTGGGCCAACAGCATCCACACTGGGACCACCCACGGCCACTCTGGGACTAATTGGGGCAACCGGGGCTACCCTGGAGCCAACAGCATCCACACTGGGACCACCCATGTCCACACTGGGACAACCCATGTCCACTCTGGGACTAATTTTGGGGCAACCAGGGCTAAGCTGTGGCCAACAGTGGCCACAGTGAGACCGCAGCTGGCCACACTGGGACCAACTGAGGCAACCAGGACCACCATAGGCTGCATTGGACCCAACTGGGCTACCCAGCCGACCGAGCCCAAGCCACCCGCCGCCCACCCGCCATCGCCCCCGCGTCCCTCAGAGCGCCGCCCCGCCCCGCTCGACTCCCCTCCTCTCCCCTCCGCCAATGACAGGCGCCGCCCTCAGCTGCCAATCACCGTCGGCGACCAACCGGATGGCGGCGGGGGCGGGCCCTCAGCCCAGGCAAAGTTGCCGGGCGGCTGCGGAGTCACTCGGCTGAGTCCGGCTCCGCACCGCACGGCGTCCTACCGCACCCTACCCTACGGCACCGCACCGCACGGCACGGCACCCTGCGGTACCGCACGGCATCCTACGGTACCGCACCGTACCCTACGGCACCGCAGCGTACGGCGGCGCCCCGCTCCCTCCGACACCGCACCCTCCGGCACCGCAGCGCCCGCTCCCGGCGGGGCCATGATGGCGTGCGCCGAGCTCCTGGCCGTCTGCCTGCTGTCGGCCGACCGCGGCCCCGCCGCCCCCCGCCGCCAGCCGCTCCCCATCTTCCACGACGTGAGTAACTCCCCACCCCCGGTGTTAGCGCGGGCGGCGGGGCCCGCTCACAGGGAGCCGTGGCCGAGGTGTCAGGGCGAGGCCCCTTTCCCGCCTGCCCCGGCTGAGGGGAGCCGGACCCCAGGGAGGAGGCGAGCGGGCCCCGCCGCTTCTCTAGGCCTGAGGCCGCCAATCGAGGCGGGGGTTCGCGGTGTGTTAAATAACGCTCGGCCGTGTGTCCTTTTTGGTTTTTTTTTCTGAATTCTGGGCCTTTTTAAGCGGCTAGAAATAGCCCACTCCTGATGAAAGAGCTGGTTGTCGTGACTCCGTGCGTCTGGCAGGAAAGCCGGGGAAGGCGCCGTGTAGCTGTTCAAAGCCGTGGGATCCCCCAGGCGGAGCGTGCCCGTTGCCGGCTGCAGCCCCCCAGCCCGCTTTAACACACCGGGAGCTGCGGAGGAAGATGCTGTCTGAGCAGGTTGGAGGTCCTGGGCAGGTTGGAGGTCAGCCGGGCACCCCAGCGGCTCTGGGAGCTGAAGATGGGGATAGTGGCTGTCTTTTGTTTTCACAAGGCAGGTCCTGGCGTGATACCCCCCCATCCTGCCACGGCCCCTCGAGCCCTGTGGCGAGGGTGCACCCGTCGAGAGGGAGCTGCGTGCCCTGGGACCCGGGCTCTGGGGGGAGGCAGTGCCTCTCCCCCTGCAGCACCCAGCACCCCGGCTATCTCCCAGGGCGAGTGGCACAGCCTGGGTCAGAGCCCGTCTCTGCTGCTGGAGCACATCAGAGGTGCTCTGCTCCCCTGCTCCCGGCTGTCATTTGTGAGCTGCGGGGTGACTGGGTCGGGTGGGCAGTGTCCCAGTCTCCCTGGTGGGACACCAGCCCTTGCATTGCCTGGTGTCCCGCACCACCGGGGTCAAAGTCACCCTGTGGAGCCAAGGAGACGTGCGAGCGGAGGTGCTTCCCCTGCCCTGCCACAGAGACTGCGGAGGAGAAAGAGGGTTAAGGGTTGGTGTGGTGCCCCAGCATCTGGACAGCCCAGGATGGTGCCAGCTGTCATCTCTGTCCTGTCCCAGTCCGGGTGGTGCCACTCTCTGTGTCCCAGTTCATCCCAGAGGAGGGGAGTGGGAGATCTCGGGCAGCACTTTAGGAAGGTGAATGCCATGCCTGGTCCGGCCCTCTGGGAGACCCCCTGGCAGGAAGCAGCTGGAAAGCGCGGCTCCCTCGGCTGCAGTGGTGCTTCCAGCTGGGGGTCAGGGTCTCTCTTCTGCCGTGGGGAGATTCTAGGCTGCAAGGCTCTCCAGCCAACATCATTAACCGCACTAATTACTTGGCTGATGGAAGATGGGCTGGAGGGGGATTGGTGGTGACAGCTGTGTTTCAGCTCAGCTCCTCAGGGTACTCTCTGAGTCCCACATCTATCCCTCAGGGTGTCATTAAAGCAATTATAAGGGGAAGTGTTAACAGCGCTAGCAGCTGCTTTCTGGGTTCTAGCGGCTTCCCTTCCTCTTCCCCATGGCTCCCTTTGCTCCTGCTTCAGGTCCAGAACTTGGCAGGGGGAGTTTAATGTCTCTGGTTTTGGGTCCGGGCAGTTGGCTGGTCTCCAGCTGCCCCCCCAGGCTTGGCAGGGCGAGCTGCTCCCCACCGCAGTGGGACAGGATCTATGCTTGCCCCTCGGACAGCGGGAAGGGAGGGCTGCCCAAAACAGATCCCAGGTGGCAGCCAGTGCTTCCCCTGCGACCAGAGCCGCCGGCTCCCTGCCCGCAGAGCGCCTGCCTTCAGGAGAGGTGAGGAGGAGGAGGAGGGCTTTGCCTGAGATGCTTCACTGCAGGCGTGGTAGGAACTGCAGTGCTGCCATCGCAATTGTTTCTCTGTGCAGACATCTCAAGCCTCTGGGAGATTCATTCCCCGGGCTCGGGGCTTGCTTACTCCCCTCTGGGTGTACGAGAGGTTGAGAGGAGCCACTCGGACAGCCTGCTGTTTAGCGCTGGTGCCTGGCCGCAGCCTGCAGCAGCCTGCGGTGGCTCGATGAGCATGGTGTCCCCAGGGCAACTGTCCTCTCCTCAACAGCCCATGTGTCCCTGGCTGTGTATCCAGCAGCTTCGATTGCTTCCAGCCCTGCAGGCAGGGAGAAGCCCTATGATGTCCCTCCTTCCTGGGGTGTGTGTGTGGAGGGATTCATCCCCAAATATATACAGGTTCGGTGCTTGTTTTGTCAGTCCCAGGGTGTTTGCTGCCGCAGGCATCGTGTGGGGCTTGGACCCAAGCCCAGGAGCCCGGGGCTAAAGGAAATATCTTGTGCTTGAGGCAGCGTTCCTGTGTTTCTGAGACTGCCAGCCCCGAGTGCAAGCCGGGGATTGCCTGTAGGGCTTCTTCAGCAGCAGACGCAGACCTGATCCCATTCCCAGCCTGGCTTTGCATCGCTTTCCCTTGGCTTTGTCCCAGGGCTGCCGTCCACTCTGGGCTGTTGCACCAGGAGCAGCATTTACCTGCCATTGCCGTTTATGTGCCTGTACCCCAGGGGACTGGGGGTCACCCTGTGGAGCGTGGAAGGGGCTCTGTGCAATTATTGCTTGGCTGGAGTTGAATCCTGCCTCGTGCACGAGATCCATTGATGTTTTCCAGAGCGTGCGGTGCTCACCGAGGCACCCCTCTGCCCACGGATGGGCTCGCTGGAGGCAGCGAGGAGCCCCACTGTCCCTGGGGGCCATGGACCAGATGTGTCCTCTCCTCTCAGGGCTCTCGCAGCTCGGCTACTTATGCCACGTTTGTTTATTTTGAGCTTCAGGCTTTTCTAACGCACCGCTGGAGCAGAGGATCCCGTGTGTGAGAGAAGCATCAGCTTTGTTTGTTGAGGTTTGTGCTGAACCAGGATGGGCTTATGCTGGGTTAGAGAGCTTCTCAGCCCCGTGGGATTCCCCCCAAAATTGTGTTCTCCCTCGTAGCCCACAGACAGACCCTGCTGAGCAAGGCCAGCCTGGGAGTGGGAAATGTTACGCCTCACTTGAATCTGAGTTTGTTAGGTGCCTGAGTGACACTTGACTATCTTTGGGCTGAGCTAGCTGGCCTCAGTGACATTATAGTCATAGAGATGTCATTGCATCAGCCACGTGTCCCTAGGATTAAGCTTTTGCCTTGAAGGAAAGTGGCGTGGCAGTGGCAGGGTGGGAGCCCTGGCATGTGTAACCCAGCGCCCTGATGTGCAAGTGAACCCTTCTTTTTGGATTTCTTTTGCTTAAACCCCAGAGAAACTCCCAGCATGTGGGAGCTGTGGGTTCCTGTCTCAGCTGGTAGAAATAAAGCTCCAAAGAGCATCCCAGTGAGTCCTACGGGGCATTACGGGAGCACCTGCCCTGCTTTCCTGCGAGGGAAGTAGCCTGCCCGGCTGGAAGCCCAAGTCCCGGAGGGATGGTTACCTAACGCTGGTCGGCTCAGGGCAGCCTCTATTCTCTGCAGCAGCTCAGGTCGGGAGGAATTTGCCTGGCTCAGAGGAGCATCTTCTAAGGAGGTGTCCCTGCTCCTGGTTTCGGTTGCGGGGAAGGACCAGGTTGCTTCCTGCTGGGACCAGCATCAGAAAAACCTCTGCCTGGTTGCAAACCAGTGGCTTCCGCGGGAGTGAGCAGCGGACGTTTCTCTGGGCAGCTGTTTCTTCTTTACCGTAAAGCAGTTTTTCGGGGGTGCTTGAGTGGCTAGACGTGGGCTTGTGCCCTCAAAACGCGCAGCAAAGCTGTCGGTGAGCAGTGCAAAAGGGAGCTGGGGGTGGAGGGGGTAGCTGGCAGCGACGCGTCTTCGTGCGGCAGGGAGCAGAGCTGGTCTGGGGGCGGTTTGATCAGCGGTCTCTGCTTTGCAGGTGTGTGGAAAAAAAAAATAATAATAAAGTCTGCTTTCTTTTTTTCCTGCCCTTTTTCATTCCTGATCTTTCTTCAGACCTTCAGATTTCTTCATCGACCAGCACGATTCAAAACAAGTTGCCACGCACACAAGTTTCTGTTGTTGCCTCTGTTAGGATGTGCTGGCCAAAACCTTGTACTGTTTGGTGTGGCAAGATGTTCCCAAGCTTCAGAAATGATGCTGTTCCTCCCCAGAGTCACCCCCAGACCTTTCAATAATTATTGGTGAAATTAGAGCCAGGCAGGGATCAGAAGTGCCAGCTTTCTCCTGGGTCACGGGCGTAAGCCTCCTGGTTGAGAGCCTGGGCTGAGACCCTCCACTGAAGGAGCTCTCCAGCTATGCTCTGTTGCAGAATTAGTTATGGATTAATTAATTCATTAATTATTAATTACAGTGTGTGTGCATGTCGAGGTGTCGCAGACAGGACTGTTGTGAAGGGTGATTACCAAGCCCAGGACAAGAGCTGCTCCTCGGTGCAGAGGGTTGAAGTGTCCGCGGTGATGTGCTCCAGTTGTGGAGTGGTTTTATGCTTAATGTTCTTTCATTTAAAGGGTCTGAAAAATTAAACACTTCCCATCACAAGGGTGTAGCGAAGCCCTTTCTACTTTGTTTTCTCTCTATGTTCTCTAAAAGATGCTCGGGGTGAGTGCTGGGCTTGCTTGGGCTGTGGTGGCTCTGCTGAGAGCTTCGCACACTGGAGGTGAGAAATGGTTTTAATGGTTTGCAAAGGGGAATTTCCTCAGAGCAGCCTGTGCAGCTCTGGCAGTGGGGGCTTCTCTGCTGCTCCCCGGGCTCTGGGAGGTGTTTTTCTCATGGTGGCAGTGCCGGGTGCCACCTGGCTCGCCATTCAGCCGCGCTGCTCTCCCTGCTCCCTCACTAAACCCTCTTGTATTTCCTCTTGCAGATTTTCCGACGAGCCGACAAGAACGGTGAGTGCTTTGTTCCTGCCGCTGCCTCCCCCTCCCTGCCTGGCTCTGGGCGAAGCAGCACAGCCTGTCCCCGCTGGGAGGTTTGGCTGAAAGAGTGAAGGAGGATAAGGGCAAGCAGTTCTCCAGCTGCAGGAAAAGTGCTGTTCTGCTTTGCTTGGAGGAAAAGGCACTGGAGAAAAGGGCCTGGCTGGGGAGGTGGGCTCCCCACCTGTGCTCCATGCAGGACAGAGCCCCTTCCAAGCTATTCCCCTGCCTGCGTGCTAGCAGTGAGAAGGGAAGGCAAAGCCAGCTGGGCAGCAAGCAGCCCAAGGGCCATCAGACTTCTGCCTCATCCCTTGCAGGATTGAATCCTGAAGGGAATTCGGTCTCCGTGCTCAGTCAAGGGTATTACAGGTGGCCCTGTTCCTGGGTGCCCACTGGAGCCCCTGGTGTTTGAGAGTTAAGCTCTGCTACCCAGTTTTTAATCGAAAAACCCAATATAATAATATAAACCAAGAAGTCCAAAATCACAAGTCATTTCTCTGAGCCTTTGCAGCCCGTCTTGGGCTCTTCTCCTTCACAGTAGCTTTCAGGCTCCAGGATCCGCTTTTGTTGCGCAGGAAGATGCAGTGCAAGGAGCTGAAGTCCTCCACAGAGAGGAAGGAAGAAGCTCTTGAGTCAATGGGAGAGATTTTCTTTCCATAAAAACCTGATCCTCACTGTACTGTTTGTAATAGACACTGTGCTTGGACAGTCATCTAAGTCCGGAGTGTCTGCATGCCTTTCTGAAAAAACAGTGGGATCTTTTGGAAGGGGCTGAAATTCCCATCTGAAATGCCAGCAGCAGCAGCCCTGCTCGCCAGCGTTCCTGGGTTTTGGATGGGGACTGGTGGGACATGCTTTCAGTGAGATATATCTGCTCTAATTACTATGCACAACACGCCCAACCGTCCCACGCTCCTGGTAGCGAGGCTGCTGGGAGGATCGCTGGGGCCTGGATGCTTCTTTCTGCAGATATATAATTATTCTTCCCTTTTATTGAAATGCAGATGATGGGAAGCTGTCATTTGAGGAGTTCAAGAACTATTTTGCTGATGGGATCCTGAGCTCGGAGGAGCTGTGGGAGTTGTTCAGTGGCATCGACAGGCGTCATTCGGAGTAAGTACTGTGGTGGCACAGAGGAGAGGAGCTGAAAGAGAATATCAAACTACTTGAGTGTAGATGGAAAACGTTTGGAGGCGGGTGCAATAAATAAGTTGGGGGTGAGACAAACCTACCTCTTGTAACACGCAGATGTTAAAACCCCTTGAACATCAGCTACGAGCCTTGGTGATGGGAGAAGTCAGGCGTTTTGAGAACAGTCGTGACCAGATGAACTGTAGTTCTGTAAGAGCAACTCTCCCTTTAAAATTACATTACTTTAGTTTGAAAACTGTATTCCAGAAATATACAGCTCCATAGAGCAGGTTGTGCGTCTGCAGGAGAAGCGTGTGGTGGCGTGAGGACGATGCACAGACTGTGCAAAGTTGCAGACTTTGCCACTGCTGACACAGGGAACCGCTTTTTGCTTATGTAAGAGCCGCTTTCCACCAGAACTGGGCCTTGTGAGTGTAACTGTGAATTTAGGCCAGCTGCTTTTAAAAAAAGAAACCCCCAAAGAACAGGAGAAGTAATTGCACTCCACCCTGGTCTCCTCTTGACTGGTGCTATCTAGAGAAGTCTGTTGGGCTTGGCTGGGTTTCTCATCCCAGTCTTTCAGGTATCAGGGTGGCATTGCTGGGGTCCCTCTGCCCTGCTGTGAACGAGCCTGGTTTGGCACCGGGAGAAACTGGCCGTTGATAAACTGCATGTTGTGGGGCTGCCTGTTCAAATGGAGGGGTGCTGCTGGGGGAGAAAGTGGCTGCAGCTTCCTCCTGGTCTTAGTGGCAGGCTCAGCTCTGGCTTGTGCCACTTCACTGGCACCCCAGGAAGTATCTCCTGCCACCAGTCTGATGGCTTCAGCCAGGGTGAGGTAAACTGGGAGTAGCCTTAGCTGCACACGCTGGTCCTAGGGCCCTGCAGGGAGCCAGGGCAGTGGCACAGGGGGCTTGTCCTGTGCCAAGATGCCAACAGCCACTGAATGCCACCAAGCCACAGCAAAAACTCAGTGCATCCTGGCTACAAGTCCCCATGTTGTCCACCCGGGAGTGGGGCAGTGGGAATGATTGACCCCTGCCCAGTGTTGGGGCAGTGGATTTCCCTGATGCTTCCACTTCAGTGATGGGGCAGGGAAGGGGGCTGGCGTGTGCGGCCCCTGGTGCCGCTTTCTTTTAAGCCTGGCTGCCCGTTGCTGCCTGTCCCTGCCAGTTGGGCTTGTTGGATGTGGGCAGTGGGGAAAAAACTCCTGAAAAAAACCTCTGTCTCTTTGGGCTGTGATCCCAGGGAGTTAGCAGTGGGCTGTTCCCTGTCCTCTCACTCCATTTTGGGGTGATCTTGGAGTCACCCCCCATATGATACTGCTGGAAAACATAGGTGGCACCAAAGCAGAGAGTTTTAACTGTGGCCTTAACTGAATGGTGAAGATCTCCTCGTTTACCACCACTTTCAGATCGGGCTTTTTAGAGTCATAGAATAGTTTGGGTTGGAAGGGACCTTTAAAGGTCATCAAATCCACCCTCTTCTTTGTCTGTCCGGAGCAGATAAGCAGGACTGACGGAAGGGCCCTGTGCGAGCTGGGTGTCTCCGAGAGCCATGCACGACCCCAGCTGCAGCCGTGCTCTCTATAACTCATTACCCATAATGACAATGCAGTAGCTATGACAACGTGGCAGTTGCAGCATTGAGCTGGTGACATCTGTTAGCAGGGCATGACCGTTGGGACTTTGATCTCTTTCTCCCATGAAGAGCAGAAGGGACCCTGCGGATGGAGCTGGTTTCCAAATTCCTGTGTTCAGAGACTTCAAGAAGACACTGTCCTTCCACCCTGTGAGAGTGCCCTCATTTCTGCAAGAGCAGAAGGGAAAGTCCAGCCCTGACGCTGCTGCAGGTGTAGTTCTTGTTTCTGTCCCTAGCTGGGACAGAAATGTCCCTGGCATGGTCCATGCATGTCCCTGACGTGGTCCATGTGCACAGGGCTGGTGCATGGGACGGCTTCAGTGGGAGCCGGCAGGACCGGGATGGGACATGGGAGGAGGCAGCAGGGAACTGTACGTGATTTCTTCAGCATCTTCATGGAGGAGGAGAAGGTGGGAATGCCCCAAAGGGGGAGCCTGGCATTCAGCTTATTGTCAGGTAAGAGGCATCCTGCCCCCTGCAAACAGTGTGGGGCGGCGCCGCGTCTGCCAGAGCACTCTGATCCTGACCCAGAGCCCTGTGCCTGCTGGGATGAGGGACTTGGAGACACAGGCCTGTCCCCAGGGAGGCATGATCCTGTCTGTCCCCAGGGACTGCTTTGTGGCAGGTAACGGAGTGCAGTGTTCAGCACTCTGGGCCTCATAGGGATCTCTGTGTGTAGAGCTGGACTTTCTGGCGTTTGTTTTTGGGGTGTGCAGGGGCACCTGCTCCTTTGTACAACCTCTGGTGTCTTGGAAGGGCTGTGTTGGTGCCGTGCTGTCCCCTCAACGTGGGGTGGACAGCCCCTCTCCTCCGAGCAGCCTGCTTGCCTTGTACTTGGGGGTACTTAATATTTGTGAGAGCTGCTTGAAATTTGCTGCCAGATTCAAGAGTTATTACCCGAGGTAAAGCGCTCAAAGTATTAGAAAGCTGGAAAGCAACTACAAGCTCTGCAAATGTACCTGGGGTGCTTTTTTCATTTCGCACAGCTTTTCTGATAATGGGAAAGCTTCACCCTTAATCCAGGGGGTGGATTTGGCCACAAGCATGCTGTGTTCATCAGGTCTAGGCTGAAACTTGTGTTTCTGCGTCAGTGCCAGCCTGACCCTAGGAGAGACAGTGACAGGGACCTTTATACCCAGGCACTCTCCAGATCTGGGTAACGGAGCGCTGCCCAGACACATCCTGACCCTTGCCCACCACTGCCAACCTGCTCCTTGGGTCCCAGAGCTGACATCTGGGAAGATGAGTATTTCAGAGGTCTCATACCTTACTTGTTTTCCTTCCAGAGAGCCCATGGCACCACACTCTCCTTTTCTCCCTGTCCTTCCCATCTGATCTTTGCTCCATCTACCCAGCGCCCAAGTGGGTTGCTGTGCCCTGTGCATCAGGCACCTCTGTTGGGTTCAGTTCAGATTTTACATTTCCCCACAAGACTTTTTTTTTTGTTCTCCATTTCTGAAAATGATTCATTTTGGCTTTAAAATTTCTCTTTGCTCTAATTCTTTGCCATTTAAAAAAAATTATGTTGAAACTGAATGCAACTTTTTATTGCCCTTTGGTCCAACGTCTGCTTGTCGGAAAGCTCCACACCAGCTCTGGCACTGGTGCAGAACAGAGAGATTCATCTCCCTGGAAAGGGGCATTTTCATCCTCTGAAACGTACGGGTGGGAAGAGATAAATGTTTTTGAAGGGATGAAGAAGTTCTATTGCTGCAGAAGCGTCTTGGGAGTTGCAGGGTGCAGTTTACTCTCTGGGCTGCCTTGTGTCTCTCTGCAGCCCAGCCGGGTGGGATGGCAGCAGATCCAGGGTCTCACGGGGACAACTTAAGGGAGAATCAGATACTTTGGAGTGAACATTGGAGTGTTGCACAGGTCGCGTGCCTGCTGCTCTTCACAGGAGACTGAAACCTGCCCAGGGAAGTGTCGTGTGGACCTCGTGTGGCTTTTTGTCCTGCATCCGTCGGGAAAATGTAGAAAAATAAGGTATGATAAATCTTCCCGTGCGTGAGAGCAGTCGGATGGTGGTGGCAGGAACTGGGTACGAACTGCCCAGGGCCTGCGTCTGAGACCTGGAACCACAAAAGAAAGAGGTGGGAGTGGTGACCTGGTGAATTTTAAAAACTCTCAGTGGGTTCTATTCTGGGAACCAGGCTTCTGGTTCTGTGGAAGAAGGGACTTCTGTGAACTTTCTTCTCCTCGCTTTAGTCGGAGACTTGGAGCCGCAGTGTCTGCAGTCTCTGAATGATGGAGAGTGCCTGAAACACTCTGGGTCACACTGGGAAGGTCTGGAAACCTTTTCTGGTTTGAGATGAAACAGAACCAATTTTCTGTGATGGCAGCAGAGGTTTCCAACATGATAAATGATAAAAATAAAAGAATCCCCATCTGCTTTGCTGAAGCTGATTGCTGTTTTCTTGCATAAATTCCAGGCTCATTCTGACAAAATCCCAACAGCATAATGATGACAAGATCCTTCATCATCAGTTCAAGCTTAATTACAGTTAATCAGTGGTTTGAGCACAGTCAAAATACAGCTATGTGGAGATGTGGAGAGTCTCTGGATGAGTGCTTTGGAGACAGAGGATGGCTCTTCTGTTGGAGTGGGAGGGGGGATGGCAGAGAGAAGGTTGCTGCCCTGCTGCAGCCCTGAAAAATAGGTTGGGATTTGACGTGCAGGTTCTTTACGTGAGCTCCTCCTGGCTTCTGGTACGAAGTAGCATAAAGATGGTACCTTTGTTTGTGCAATTTGCTTTCTGTGCTCTGTCCTGCCCCTAATTGTGCTCTGGGGCTGCCGCAGGATGTGGAATTGGGAAGAGGTGGCCATGCAGGGTTGCTGATGGAGCAGCCTGCACTGGGACGGGAGCAGATCTGCCACTGGACACCTCCCAGGGGGCTGATCTGTGCCACAAGGTCTTGGTGAGTGGCTCAGTGTTTAACAGTGTGTAGTGATTGATAAGGTAATATTTGGTTCTAAGCAGCAAACAGGCAGCTATAGGGTTGTGTTGATAGTAGCTCTTTGTCACACGGACACCTGCTCACTACAGCTGAGATGGGGAACTGGTATCCCCTTCTTCTTCCTGGTGAAACCAGTCCCAGGTTCTCACTGGGGACAGCTGCAAACACCTGGGTAACGTACGCATTAGGTGTTTCACTGCGTATTTTGTTCTCGTCTCCTGTCCGTGTCCCCTCTTTTGCAAATCTTGCCCATCTCAGCTGGGAACCAGTGGCTGCAGTTATTGCTCTGGGGCATGGGACTCACAGGCGATGCTGCAGTGCCAGATCTCTTGTGGCAGTGCAGCAGCAGCAGCTCTGCAGGCTCCAGAAATCTGTGGAAAAATTACGAAGCAGCAAGACACTTTTCCAGTTTAAATTTGTGCGTCAAACCCCAGTCACTCGGTCTAGCAGAGCATGGAAGCTGCTCAGAGATGGGATCAGCAAAGTTTGATGGAGCGGAGTCGGCAGAAGAAGAGTCTGTGGTTCTGCTGATTATCTGTATTGTGTCTCAAGGGAAACACTGGGGTTTTTTTATCCACTTTAAAAACTGTCTGCAGTGCCAGGACAGTGCACCAGAGCCCTGCCTTAATCAGCTCCTGCGGTAGGTGTTTAAAATAGATGAGCCAAATCACATCCTCAAACTGCCCGTCTCCGTTGCCTAAGAAGGCGCCTGATGCAATCAGTTGAACAGGGGGGTCTGCGGTCCCACTGCTGTGGGTCTGCGGTGACGTCTCGCACCAAAATATTTTCATCATTTGAAGCACTGCCCATTATTAAAGTTCCACTGGGTGGAAGCCCGGCAGAGAGATGCAGAAACCAAGCTTTAATGTTTGGGGGAAAAGCTGTCGTAAGATTTTTGCTGAAATGATTACGCCTGTTCTTGGCATGGCATGTTGGAGACTTCCCAGGCTCTCCTCTAGTTTTACCTGGGGGTGTTTTTGTCCCTTTGTCCTGAGAGAGAGAGAACAGGGTGGTGTGGCCATGGTGTGACTTCCCCTGGGCAGCGGCGCTGCAGCCGTCCTTGTGCTTGGAGCCCAGCAAACTCCAGGTTTCACCGGTTCCTCCACACGTGACGGCGCTTAAAAGCTTAAAAAACTCTCTTTTCGTGCTCTCTTCCACTTTCCCAATCAGGGTTAAAAATGGTTGTAATCATTTAGGGGATTTTTGAGGCAGCAGAATTTCTTGAGTGCAGGCTGATTTAAATAAACAACATCCTGGGGCTTTTCCCTGCAGGTGATGCCGGGTGTCACAGGCAGCTCTGCCTTGGTGGCTTTGGCCACCTGAGCAGATCTGACAGCTTCATGTCAACCCACGGTTCTGCTTGACATGCTGTCCCGAAAACGTGTGGCTGTTTCTGGATGTCTTCTCCTCCCTCTCCACCCCAACAGCACCTTTATTAGAAAGAGGAGGGTCCTCTCCAAGCCCTGTGGGGATACCAGCGTTGATTCTCCACTACAGTGCTCTCTGTCCCTGAAAAGGGACAGGGGGCTGGCTCCTGCCTCCAGGTTTTTGGACCCAGATCCCTGCTTTAATGGCCTTCACGGCAGGAACAACCTCTCTTGTGGGCTGTGAAGCCATCCAGCCCCTGCCCTGGAAGCCTGAGGGCAGCCCCACATCACCGGGGCTCTGAAGGCAAGGAAGAGGAGGAGCAATCCAGGGCACACATGGGGCAGGTGGAAGAGGAGGGGGCCCAGTGCCTTGGGGCAGCCACAGAGGAGGACCTGGGCTGAGGTTAAGGGACACGTGAGGAGGGAGCCCTGGCCAAATGCTTCCCACCTTTGGGAGAAGATGTTGGGTTGAAGAAGCAGCTTCTGGGGCTCATCAGCTCCAGGGCTCAGAAATGGTGCTGCAAACCCAGCCGGCCGGCCCAGGGGTGTGGGGCACTGCCTGCCTCCCCCCACCTTCCTCCCAGCCCTGCTCTCACGGACCTTTCCCAGCACACTCCAGCTCCAGGAGATGTTGGTGGAGCAGCTTTGCTTGCTCCTTCAGGCCTTTAAGCAGAGGTGATGCTCTGCAGTGCTGCCTGGATGCTGCAGGTGCTGGGCATGGCTCTTGAGCTGCTGGCTCTAAACTTGGTGCAGCTTTTTATTTTTCTGATGCAGCTTTTGAAAATACATGAGAGGAGCAGTAAATCCACTGAGGGCTGAAGCCCTCAAGGCTCTGCTCACCACAACTGTTTCTTCTGAACCCGCCCCACCATCTAACAAGAACTTGTTTTCTCTGTTTCTTGCAGTAACGTGGAGACGGAGAAATTGTGCGGTAAGTAGGGTGGTGTTCCTGCCTCACAGGGCTTCCTCTCTCGGGGGTCTGTGGTGGGGCTTTGTGTACATCTCACCTGGGCAGGGTTGGGCAGTCAAGTGGCATGGACAGTCGCTGTGCCCGAATCCCAGCACAGAGGGAATCCCGCGGGGAAAACTCTGGAGAGGGACGTGAGTGCCCCCCTGCAGCGCTGGGCTGTGTGCGGGAAGGAGCGGGCACAAGGGAGGCAGGGATGGAGGTGCTCGGGAAGCTCACCACGCTCTTCTCTCCTGCTTCAGAATATTTCTCGGCGTATCTCGGAGAATACAGGAATGTGCTTTCTGCCCTGGAAGCTCTCAACTCTGCAGTCCTGGCAGCCATGGACAAAACCAAACTGGTAAGGGTGGGACCGCGGGAGGGCGGTGGGGCAGGAGGGTGCGTAACAGAAGCCGTGGTGATCTTAGCCGCTTGTTTAGCGTTTAACTGTGGTGTCAGAGGCAGGAAATGTGGTACCTTCCAGATCAACGGGGTTGCCTGTGCGTGCTTTGGTTGTCTCCATGTGCAGTGAGTGCTGCACAAGCAGAGCGTGGAGGAGGAGAAGGGTAGGGCTAGTGCTTTTGTGCTCTGGAGACGTCTTCTCCCTTGTGGGGCTCTGGCAGCAGTTGTTTCAACAGCTCCTGGCAGACCACTTGCAGGGTCCTTCCTGGGGACACTACGTCAGGGACCATCGCTGATGATCTGTCTTGTGTCTCTGAGCCAAAGCAAGGTCTTTTCCACAAAGCAGTGTGGTGTGGAAAAGGACTCCAGGGTTGAGCCTGCTCCAGGCTGACCCCAGCTCAGTGCAGCCTGTGCTCACAGTGACAAAAATTGGCAGCTGGAGAGGGGACAGGAGCCACTGCGGCAGGAGGGCTGCTTTGGGAAACAGCAAGGGCCTTGGGAGAAGGTAGGAAACGGTGAAATTCATTGAATCCCAGCCTCGTGCCGAGTTCATCCCTGCGGTGAATGCTCTCCCTGCAGCTTGTACTGATGGGAGGCAGATTGGAGACCGCTAATTAGGGCAAGCAGCTTCCTGCTTTGTCAGCCCCCCTGCCTCAGTGTCGAAGAGCAGAGGTCTGCAGTGCACAGCGTCAGGGCTAAATACGGCCATGAAGAATCAGTGGCCAATACTGGAAGGGACCCTCCTGGGGGACCAGCAGCCCCCTTTGCATGTGAGATGTATTAAATGGGGCTTGGGGCTGATGCTGTTTTACAGCCGTGGGAAGGGCCGGCCCTTTCTTTCCCTTTGATGTGATGGTTCGATGCTTGGTAAGAAGCAGATGAAGGGCATCACCCACCTGCACACCGACCCCTGACGTATCGATTGGACAGAGAAGCCAAGAGGGACCTGTCCCACTGTCAGCTCTGCAGAGTCATCAATGTGGGGTTTGTGCCTCTTTAGTGTCAGTCACAGTCTTGTCCTCTCTTTGAGTTTTCCTCTGGCCAGATCCAGCCTCAGCAGCATCTCCCCATGCTCTGGGAAATTTCGTACCAGGAGAGGGAATCCCTTGAAAATGCATTTTCTCTTTGGTTCAGCTGTCTGGCCACCTTCAGAGTTATTAAATGCAGGTCCAGAGGGAGAGAATTAATCCTCTTCAGAGAGCTATGCTTTATTTCAGTTCTTTTCTGGTTGGTGGTTTTTTTGGGTTTTTTTTTTGGGTAATAAATTTGTATATTCCTGTATTTCTGCAAAGGACAGCACAATTACTGTCTGCTGCACAGTATTAACATGATGTGTTCATTTGCTTATTAGTTTCTGGTGCCACAGGTTTTCCCTGGCAAAAAGAAGCAGGTTTTCCCTGTTGAAACAGATTTTTGTGGACTGGCTTTTCCACCCCTGTTTGGATCTGCTCGGAGCCAGGGGCCCAGGGAAGCCTGATGTTCACAGCGCTTCTCTCACCCAGACAAGGTCTGTGCTGATCTGGGTACTCTGATCCCAGCCCTGAGTTCCTGGGTGCCCCGAGGCAGATACTCACCCTCTGGGGGAACATTTCCCCGTGCTTCCCTGGTCCTCTGCTCTCTGAGAAGGCAGGAGAGGGCAATGCTCCAACCCTGCGGTCAGGGCTCTTGCAGAGCTGTGGGAAATCTGCTGCTGCTAGAGGCTGGCAGGGATGATAAATGCTGCGTTCTTACCTGCTGTGACCTGAATATATTCCCACGGTTGTATTTCCAGAATGGGACTCGAGCTTGGGTTATTACAGGATTAGTGGGTTTATTAGGTTGGATTTTAGCCAAACCTCTCGCCTCTCTGAGCCAGGGGAGGGGGCAGAGAACAGAGATTTCCCATATTGCACGTCTGTCCCTAACTTCTGTTGATTCAAACACCTCTGATGCCACCGTGGCTGAGGACTGAGAGCCCCAGTTTGGCAGAGAGACCACTCTCCTGGAAGAGCCAAATGAAACTTCATCCCAGGGAGCTGCTTTTGCTGGAGATGCAACCGTGCTGTGCGCTGAGCAAACTGGGAGAGACCTGCCAGCTCCAACAGCCCTTGCCATAAAGCTCTGCTTCCAGAGCAGGGCTGTGGATCAACAGATGTTGAAGGATCTTCAGTCCCTGCCTGTTTTTCCCCAGGCTGTGCTTAAGAGAGCTTTGTGTGATTCCCGAGGAGGCAGTGATACCCGGACCAGCTAGAAGGAGAAGGAGATCTCTGACTTGAGCTGGGTCTCACCAGTTGAACCGCAGCATCTCTTGGTTAGGCTATGGTCCATCTTCTGCTGTCATGGGCTTGCTCAGCCCTGCATCCTCTAGGTGCTTACCCCACAGCTGCAAATCAGCTCCTGTAAATACAAGCCCACTTTACAAGCAGGAAAATAGAGATTGTAGGCTGCTTCATTAGCACAACAAAAGCAGAGCCTGGGAGATGTACTTGGCTTGCTCAGACCATGCCAGGGCAATGAGTTACAGGGAGGAGAGAGGAAATTAGGAATCCAGAGCTCAGAGGGAATATGCTACAGCTCTGTGTTTGGGAGCTGTGGTTTTAAGCAGTGCTGCCCAAAGCCTTTTTGGTATCGAGGATTTGAATGGTCCCAGTGGAGGGCCACGAAGATGATCAGAGGCTGGAGCCCCTCTGCTGTGAGGACAGGCTGAGGGAGCTGGGGGTGTTCAGCCTGGAGAAGAGAAGACTCTGAGGAGACCTTAGAGCCCCTTCCAGTCCCTTAAGGGGGCCCACGGGAGAGATGGGGAGGGACGGTTTTAAACTGAAAGGGGGGAGATTCAGATGAGATCCCAGGGAGAAATCCTTTGCTCTGAGAGTGGTGAGACCCTGGCCAGGGTTGCCCAAGGAAGCTGTGGCTGCCCCATCCCTTTTCCTCTAGCAGAAAAATGAGATTAATTTTCAAGCACGGATGAAGACCCATTGTCAGTATGGTGGCTGGGCAGGGGGCTCTCCTCGCCCGGGTGGTGAGGGGGTGTGAGGAGTGGCTGTGACCATCCTTCACCCACTCCAGCACAAGCCCAGGGCAGTGCTCAGTAGATGGCCACGTTCTCTCCACTTTTTTTCCCCTCCTGGCCAGCTGCAGCCTGGCCAGCAGCCCTAGGTGGCTGTAGCTCCAGGACTGGGCTGGTGGCTTGGCTGTGGCACAGAGGATCAAGAAAACCACGTGGGTCTCATAGACCTTCCCCGCTGCCCCCTCTTCCTCAATAGATTTTTGGCACCAGCATCGGAAGGGTTACATCCATGTGCTCTTGAGCAAAGCTTCTGGAATTCAAGATCCTCAGTTCTCCTGTGTATTGGAGAGAAACACAGTAAGAATTGGAAATATTTGACCTGAGTGATGTGGTAGCATTGCTGGACTCTATTTTGGACATCAAAGAGAGTGTGTATCGTGCTTGGGTGGGTGAAAGCAGCCTGGCTCCTGGTCTGTGTCACAGCCCTGGGTGCGCATGAAGACACCATGGGGAAGGCAGAGGTGGCTCTGGTTCAATCTTTCTCCTCGTCTTGTCAAGGAAAAGGGTTGACCTCTCCTGATGGATGCTCCTGTGGAGCAACCAGCTCTCCTGCATCATGTGGAGACTCCTTCCTTGACCTCCCACCACCACTCCTGTCTCTCTTAATGCTCACGGTGATGTTCCGTGGTTTCTTTGTCCCTTGGGAGCTGGGCATAGGGCCTGGCCATGGGGAAAGGAGTCTGCTATGACAGCTGGGTAGGACTTCCCCCTTGCAACCTCTCATCCTTTTCTAATCGTCTGCTAAGCGGAGACAGGTCACTAAAGCAGCAGCAAAGGCAGGTGAGAGCTTTTCTGCCCGTTCAGTGAGCCAGATCGGCTCCCTGAAGCACCAAATCGCCTTTATTCTGGAACTGCAAAGAGCGAATTCATTTCCCTGGTTTTCACTGGCTCATACTCTGTACCCAGCGCTGAGCTGCTTCAGCGCCAGGATCAGAAATCACGTCCCGTAGAAAAGCTGCTGCTGTGCAGGCACCTTCTCCTTCCCAGGTCCTTCCTCCCACTCCTGTGGCTCCTCACAGACCTTGAGGGTCCTTCTGGGCTGGAAGGAGCTTTGCTGGAGCAGCCCCTTCCCCATGATGGCAGCTACAGGCAATGTGTTCAAAAAGGAGAGCTGTGCTGCGGTGCTCTGGACGTCACAGCCTCCAGCCTGCAGTGTTGGGGCTCAGCTGTGGACCAGCTGAGGACTCAGCTGCGGACCCGACAGTTGGCATGGCCTGGGTTCACAGCCAGAGCCGTGCCCTGCTGGTGGGATGGTTTGGATGCATGGTCATCGTCTGCCTACTGGAATATCTTGTGCTTTTACTTGGCACCGTGCACCTGGTACTCACCCTTTGCCACCCACATGAGCAATGTGCCATCGAGCCCCCCCCCCCCTAGGCTACTGTGACTCTCCGGGCTCACCCTGTCATGGAACAGGGTGTTCAACTCTAAGCACACCCTCTCAGGAAAGCCAGGAAACATGGAGGAGCCCCCTGACAGCGCGATGTCACCCTCCGTGTCCCTCCCAGTGTAGTCGGTTACCACCTGGAGGCTCTGCAAGGCCAAGTGGGGAGATTTGGTGGAGTAGCTTTGGTTGGAAGAGCAGCTCCAGGCAGCAGAACTGTTCCTTGTCCAGGTTTATCTATCAGGGGGTCTGAAATCTGGCTGGAGGATGGTAACCTAAATCATGGAGGTCTCCTTCGTAGTCCATGGAGACACAGCAGCATTGTTTCTTCAGATGGATCACTGGCATTTTCTTCAATGTCTTCAGCAGTGAGGGGTTGTTGGGCTGTCTCTCACAGGCTGTGCAGGTAGTCACAGGAGAGGAAGCCACTAGCCACCCCAAGGTGGTAGGTAGCTCCCTCCAGGTCTGGCCCAGGCAGACAGGGGTGACATGGGGCACTCCTGCCCCAAACTCCATGGCCAGACTGGTGACTCTGCTGTAGGCACAGAGGGAAAGAAGCTACAGGCAGGGCTGGCACCCCAAAGCTCTCAAAAAGCACCTTCACCAGCTTTTCCCTGTTGATGGAGCAGCAAGATGGGGAGTCAGCTGTGAGCATCGGCTGCTCCTCTAGGAGAGCTTTCAGGCCACAGAATAAGAGGTTTTCCATGCTGTCCCAGTCCTCAGTGATGCTGTGCTTGAGTGGGCAAGTCCTGAGTGCTTCGGCGAACCCTGCCGTGGTCTCAGGGGTGGTGGGATGCCTCTGGGTCTGCCATGTCCTGCCTGCACCGCAGGGATGGAGCAACTCGGTCCTTAGCACAAACTTGGGCTTCTTCTGGCCTGCAAAGTCTGCCCAGGTGAAGCTGCTGCCACTGTCTATGGTGACAGCAGGCTTTGGCACTCCTGAGGGAGGGGAGGAGGAACAAGAGGAGTCTCGCAGGGGCAAACCAAGCCCAGGTACCTGCTCTGCAAGGGAGACTGTGGCTCAGCCCCAGCAGAAGACAACAATGCCTATCCTAGAAGTGTCTCTGGGTCTGTGCCTCAGCCTTTCCTCCTGTCTCCTTGCTCCCTGCCTCCTTCCTTGAGTCCTTTGTTTCCATCTCTGGGGGTCTGGAGATTGTCCCCAGGCCCTTGGGAAGTCTAGTGGCGCAAGGACAAAACTCCAGGTGGTGTTAAGGAAGCAAGTGAAAACTGGACAGGGAAGTGGAGTGGTTGGACCAGGCTGCAGGGAATGGTGCTGCCAGCAGAACCCATGGCATGTGGAAAGGAGCCACATTCTGGGTTGCGGCTGTTCATTGTACCCAGATTTTTGCCCAGTAGGATCGGTGGTCACAGCTGGTGAAGGAAGGAAGGAGTTTGGGGTGCCTGTGTGTGTGTCCAGGCACTTCCCCACCTCTCTGTGCTTCTCAGACATGCTCCTGAGGTACGGTGTGCATCCTGACCCACAGTTTGGGTGCCCTCCAGCCAACTTGTTGCCTTGCCAGCATGTAGGGTCACCCTTTCATTCTCCCCAGTGCTTCTTGTGTATGCCCCTGGACCCACCTTTCCATGCCCCCACTGCTAGTGTCCATGGTGCACATTTTGCGGGTTGGATGGGGAGAAGGGTGGGAAGGAAAGGGCACAGAGCCCCGTGTTCCTGCTGGACACCCCTCATGCTCGGTGGGTGACATGGGGACAGGCTGTGGGGTGGCCCTGAGCACCAGTGCATGTCATGAATTCATCAGGGATCTCTCCCCGTCGGAGCAGAGAGGCTTGGCGCTGTCTTGCCGGGGAGAAGGGGCATGAAACCACCCGCTGCCCTGTCCTGCCATTGCTGGGCTGCTCTCTCAAAGGGGCTACCTGTGCCTGGGGGGACACTGCGGGTTCTCAGCGCCTTGTCCCAGGAGCCCTGGTGCAAGCAGAGCCGTGTGTGAACCATTGGGGGCAGCAAGGGATGCTCTGCTAGAGCCCTCCTCGGAGCTGGGGGGGTATTTCTGCAAGTGACCTTTACCTTGTTGCTCTGGAATGTCCATCCATGGTCCCCTGTGGTTCCTGGGGGCTGTGGGTGCAGGGATGGAGGGGGGGGGTCATACTGTGCATTCCCTGTCGTGGCTTCACAGCTGTGCATCAGAGGGTGCTTTTGTCCTACGGTGTCATCATTCCTACATTAACTAAAAACTTGATTAGAACCCACCCTGTTGAGTTTATTTAAGGGCCAGCCCCTTCCAGATGTGCCTCTGCTCCCCCAGCATGAAGCTGGAGGCACCTGACAGATCCTCTTCCCTTCCTCGTAGAGGTATGAGACCTCCTCGAAGATGGAGCAGTTCCTGACCCGTTTCCTTCTGCGGGAAACCATGCAACAGCTGCAGTCCCTCCAAACCTCACTCGAGTGTGCTGTTGACACCGTGGAGGAGCAGGCAGGACGGGAGAGGTAATGGGGTGGGACTTGCCAGTCTGACTCCTCTCCCCACTGGTGCTTGTGGGCATTGCAGTGTGGGGCAGGACTCATGGGTCACAGAATCACAGAATGCTCTGGGGCTGGAAGGGACCTCTGGAGATCATCCAGTCCAACCCCCTGCCAGAGCAGGTCACCCAGAGCAGGTCCCACAGGAACGTGTCCAGGCGGGTTTGAATGTCTCCAGAGAAGGAGACCCCACCACCTCTCTGGGCAGCCTCTTCCAGGGCTCTGCCACCCTCACAGGAAAGAAGTTCCTCCTCATGTTTAGATGGAACTTCCTGTGTTCCAGTTTGTGCCCCTTCCCTCTTGTCCTGTCCCTGGGCACCACTGAAAAAAGACTGGCCCCATCCTCCTGACACCCACCCTTTAAGTATTTATAGGCGTTGATCAGATCCCCCCTCAGCCTTCTCTTCTCCAGACTAAAATGGCCCAAGTCCCTCAGCCTTTCCTCGTGAGAGAGATGTTCTAGTCCCCTCATCAGAGTCCCCCTGGGAAGGACATCTGGGAGCAGGATCTGCCCTTTCCGAGCCTGCTGTGAAGCTGATCCGTCCAATGAATGACTCAAACCCCTCCTTTTGCATTTTATTCTTTCAGAAAGGACATAAATAAGTCTGAAACCTCGGTTGGCCTGAGGTCGGGGAGACGGTGTGGGCGCAGAGGACAGAAGAACGTCTGTCTGTCTCCGACAGACCCCTATTCTGGGATGCTCATGACAGGTATCTGCAGCCCAGCCACCCCTCGGGCTGGTGTCTCTGCCCCACTGGAGCTGGGAGTGGGTATGGGAGCAGGAGCATGGGACAGTGGGGGCTTGTCTGGAAGGGAGCTGGGACCATCACTCCCAGATGCCAGCTGGAGCTTCTGTGGGATGTTGTATGTCAAGTATTGAGGGAAAAGTTTCGGGAGAAAAATCAATTTTTTGGTTTAAATCAGAGGTTTAAAAGCTTTTGCGGTTTTCTGGGTCTCGAGCAGACTTTTGTGATGACCAAATGCAAACTTTTTTGGTGACATCTCTCTGCCCTTCCTCGTGCAGGCGTTTGTGTGGAAGACAACAGCCAGTGGATGGCGCAGATCAACAGGCTCCAGCAGCTCATCGAGAAGCTGGAGTGCAAGGTGAGTGGCAGAGGGGAGGCGAGCTAGGGGCTGCCCCATACCTTGGCGTGGGCCAGGAGGGTGCTGGGACCTCTACCCGTGCCCACAGCCCTGGTGTTTGGCCCTGGCATCGTTACAGAGCTGCCCCCACTCACCAGACCCAGACCTGCAAACCTGCTCATCCCTTGTTGTCTCCAAAGCCCCACTTCTCCCCTCAGCTCTGCTGACCTCCCCTGGCTTCTCCGTGGTCCTTGCTGATCTGAGGAGTCAGTCTGGACCCACTGAACCCCACAGATGTGCAGGTCACATCCCTGTTCTCCCTCAGGTACCCAAAGGAACATCCCCAGAGCGTTACCCATCTTGTCTCGCTGGGCTGGGCTGTGGGTTACTGCCACATTCCATCTTCTTGCAAAGTTCTCCCAGTAACGATGGTTTTGGTGTTAAATGCAGAGCCCGCGCCTGGAGCCGCTGAAGGAGGAAGCGATGTGCAAAGGAAAAGACGCAGTAAGTCCCTGTCCTGCTGCTTCTTGTTGGCAGGTGACCCCGAAATTACCTCTCTGGCACACACACATGTGCTCGCGCAGCTCCCGTACCCCGAGACTGGTGTCACCTGGGCAAGCTGGTGGCTTTGGTGGGGCTGGGATGAGGGTCAGGGCTGTGACCTGGGTGTGGGACCATCCGTGGGGCAAGGGCAGCTCTGTCAGGTCCATGTCGGCCCCAGGCAGTGCTCACGGCCAGCCCAGAGGAAGGCAACGCTCTGCTTGTTAGCGCCCAAATCTCCTGCAGACCGTGCAGAGCCCCGGTGGAGGGGTCCCGAGGCCCTTTTCTGCTGGGGGAAGGACACAGGTACCTGCAGCAGCCCCAGGGCAGTGCCCTGTCACCAGGAGATGGAATACCTCCTGTTGGTGCGGTCCTCCTTGTAAAGGCAACCTGCCCGGGTAGGAAGAAGCCACTTCATTTTGGCTTTGTCCCCATCGTGGTGCCAGCCCCGTGTGGCTTCTCCTGCACCGCCGTGTCCCGCAGCGGGGTGGGAGCAGGGGCAGGGCGGTCCCTGATGCCACTTGTCCCTTCACAGCACATCCTGGTGGCCAAGAGGCAGATCTCGGTGGCAACGAGCGGCATCGAGGAGTTTCGCCAGGCGTTCAGGTCCTACACGGAGGTCACCGCCGGGCAGAGCAGCTGCCTGCAGTAAGTGTGTCAGGCGGGGGGGCTGGTTGTGGTGTGGCTCACCCAGAAACGGGGGAAAAAAGGAGTTTTTGGGGAGTATTTTGTTTGCTGGGTGGTCTCAGCACACAGAGGACCTTGCAGAGAGGATGGGGGGTGTCACCACCTGCAGTCCTGTCCCATCTCCTGCTGCAGGTGCTCCCAGAAGAACCACTTTTCAGTGTCTGGTGAGGAGGGGGGTGGTTTTTATGCCAGCGGGAATGGATGTGGAGGCGAACGCGTGTGTTCCTCCAGCGCTGCAGGGTTTCAAAGTAATGGAGGAGAAGTCAAGGGGAGGGTTCATGGCAGAGTGCTGCTTTGTGTAAAGCGTGTGGTGCTGGTGGGAAGCAGCTGTGAACACCTGAAACCCCTGTGTGAGACCAAGGCTCTGCCCCCAGCACCGCTCCAGAGCTCCCGACAGAGCCCAGGACTGACCTCAGTGACAGGCCACTGCCAGCGTGTCCCCGCAGACCTCCCAGTTGCTCCAAGAGGGGCCCTTCTCTTCTCCCACGGGAGATCTCAAGCCACTTCCAGTGGGAAATATTGGTGCTGTTCCCATTTGAAGTGTCATTTTTCAGCTCTTCAGTTCCAACAGCACAAAATCACGTTCTCAGTCCAAACCAAAGGATGACACTTGTTTCGACACGTGCGGCAGAGAGAATGGTGGGTTTTTTTCCTTTGGAACTGATGGGCTTTTCTGTCAAGAGCACTGTCGGTGTAGGCAAGTGGGTAGCTCTGCATGGGCAGGTTATCCGGGTGAGTGGAAAGCTGGAGCAAAGCCTGGGGAGATGCCGCTCTCCTGGTTTACTCCAGGGGATTGCAGAACATTTTTGCGGCCTCCGAGCTGCCGGGTGACTGGCTTTGCTCTCCCCCAGAGCTTGGTCCCTTCCTGCAGCACCTGGAGGTCTCCTAGCAGCAGCTGGAGGAGACATTTGTCCTCAGCTGGAATTAAGGAAGCTGCAGCTGAGCGCAGATGGTTCCCCAGGCCCTGTACAGAATCACAGAATGCTATGGGGTTAGAAGGGACCTCTGGAGATCATCTTGTCCAACCCCCTGCCAGAGCAGGGTCACCCAGAGCAGGTTGCACAGGAACGTGTCCAGGTGGGTTTGAATGTCTCCAGAGAAGGAGACTCCACCACCTCCCTGGGCAGCCTCTTCCAGGGCTCTGACACCCTCAAAGGAAAGAAGTTCCTCCTCGTGTTTGGGTGGAACTTCTTCTATTCAAGTTTCTTCCCATTCCCTCTTGTCTTGTCTCTGGGCACCACTGAAAAAAGCCTGGCCCCATCCTCTTGTACCCTGAGCTTTGCTCTCTCACCTCCCTCCTGCCTCCCCCTCCACCTTCCCATGGGCTGGAAGAAGCCCCGTCACGTTCTTCTGGCAGGAGGGAGCGTGGGAAGCGTTGCCTGGTCATGCAGCATCGCTGGGAGGTGGGCAGTGAGCTGTAGTTTGACGCTGGGACCTCAGCTCCTTGCACTTGTGCCTCAGTTTCCCTCCATGTGAAGGGTGTGGGGTGACACACACCTACTCCAAAGGTCTAGAAGGATGAGCTCCTCCCTCAGGCTGTGTGCTGCAGTGCTAGGGATGTGCAAAGAAATATTTAGTAATTAACACTGAGCTTCTGGTTTCTGGGCAGCAGCAAGGACCAGTCTGATAGCTCTAAAGCTCCTCTGCTGCCTGGGTGTAGGGACTGCAAATCATAGAATGGTTTGGGTTGGGAGGGACCTCAAAGCCCATTCAGTTCCAACCCCTCTGCCCTGGGCAGGGACACCTCCCACCAGACCAGGTTGCTCCAAGCTCCCTCCAACCTGGCCTTGAACCCCTCCAGGGATGGGGCAGCCACAGCTTCTCTGGGCAACCTGGGCCAGGCTCTCACCACCCTCACACCAAAGAAGTTCTTCCCCACATCTCAGCTCAATCAGTTCAAAACCCTTCCCCCTCATCCTAGGGCTCCCCTCCCTGATCCAGAGTCCCTCCCCATCTCTCCTGGAGCCCCTTGAGGGACTGGAAGGGGCTCTAAGGTCTCCCCGGAGCCTTCTCTTCTCCAGGCTGAACCCCCCCAACTCTCTCAGCCCCCTCTCCCAGCAGAGGGGCTCCAGCCCTCCCAGCATCTCTGTGGCCTCCTCTGGCCCCGCTCCAACAGCTCCATGTCCTTCTGCTGTTGGTGGCCCCAGAGCTGGAGGCAGCACTGGGGGGGGTCTCCCCAGAGAGGAGCAGAGGGGCAGAATCCCCCCCTTGCCCTGGTGGCCACACATTTTTGATGAAGCCCGGCATGCGGCGGGGCTGTCCAGGTTGCCAGCTCATGTTGCCAGCTCATGTTGATCTTCTCTTCCACCAACACCCCCAAGTCCCTCTCCTCGAGGCTGCTCTTCGGGGTCCCCTGGAGCAGCGTGCCAGCTCTGGTGGCCACAGACTCTGGCTCTGAAAGCCTCGTGGTTATGCCCACGCACAGACCTGTGCCCCTGGCTCCCACGGCGCCAGCCTGCCAGGGCCCCTCTCAGTGTCACTCCTGTCCCCGCAGCGTCTCCGCCTGCAAGCTGTCGGACGAGGCCTGCTTCATCCTTTACGAGTTCTGGCAGGACGTGACTTCCTGGAGAAGGTTGGAGGCTTCCCTTGTGTGGGGCTGGGTCCGGATGCTCCAGGGTGGGGTGGGGGGGGGCTGAAAGGGGTTTCCTCTTGGGGCTCCACTGGGGACCCCACTGCTCCCTCTCCTTGTCCTGCTGCTGCTCAGCCCAGCCTGTCCCCGGGGGTGTTGGTGGTGAAGATGGGGGTCAACACCCCATTGAGGGATGTGGGGGTGCCAAAGCAGCTGTGCCCCCCCCCTCCACCCCCCGTGTGGGATCTCCTGCAGCCACGAGGCACCCACAAACCCTGCACCCCCTTGACCCTGTGCCCTGTTTTACAGCCACTTGCAGTCCAGCTGCAGCAAGACTTTCCAGCGGTCCATCATCAGCTTGCTGGAGTCCCCGGAGCTGCTGACCACCATGCTCTTCCCAGGTGAGGGGGGGCGTGGGGACAACCTGGGGGGGCTGCTGGACCCCCACAGTCCCACAGCAGCTGCAGAGAGCGGGAGCAGCGCAGGGAAGAGGTCACTTGGCTCCTTCCAGAGCAGAAAATTAGTTGGGAGTCACCTAAATTGTATTTTTTGAAACCAGAGACCTGTTTCCCCTGGCAGGGTGGTTGTGGGTGCTGGCAGTGCTGGGGGGCCCTGTCCCTGCCTGGGGGGGACACCGTGCAGGTGGGACAGCCACGTGGCTGAGGGCACTTCCCGGAGCCCTGTCTGGAAGACATCCTAGCCCCAAAACCCCTCCAGAGCTCTGCCCCTCCTGCGTCAGGCCCAGTTTGGTTTTATGGCTCCACAGTGTTGGGGCTGGGGAGGGACCAGCTCAGGGAAGATGGATGTTCCCAGTGGTACCAGTAGAAATCTGACCGAGACGTCAGGAACTGGGAGAGCTTGGTGATGGGTAAAGCCAAATTAAGCCCTAATTTGCTATCACTCTTGGGTCGTGGATAAAATAAGGTGGAATACGGATTAATTTGGACTACATCCCATCCTGGCAGCGCTCCTGCTGGTCCTGCTGGCTGCATTCCCAGTGCTCACCACAGCTCCAGCGGGTCACCCATCTCCAGCCCGTCCCATGGCCATGCTCCCCACCCCGGGATGGTGGGTTCTGAGTGCCAGGGTCCTGCAGAAAAGCCTCAGCTCCCCCCCTGAACGGGGCTGGACCCCCCCCATCTCTGCGTCCCCCTGCTCCTTTTCCCTTGTGTAAGGGTGACCCCCGTGTCCCTGACCACGTCCCCTCTCTGCCCCCAGCCTCCTGGTGGATCATGAACAACAACTGACCCCGGGCACCGCTTTCCAGGCTCCCGGCAGCGTGGGAAGGACGGGGAGCGCTCGGCACAGCCATCACCTTCCCTCGCCTCTGTCACCTCCCTGTCCCTCATCCCCTCCGGTGGCCCGGCGGGGGCTGCCACCCGTGGTCCCAGGCAGCGTTTTACCCTTTTGCTCTTTTCATGGTAATTTATTTATTTACCCCCCCCCCCCCTGCCCCGTGCCCACAACAGGCTCTGTGTTGTCCAGGGGGAGCTGGCACCCCCCCCAGCAGCGCTTTTGGGGGTGGCAGCCTGGCCCCGGTTTGGGGGGGGAGCACTGGTCTGGTAGCCACATCCCAGCAGCCCTCAGCCCTCTTCTTCCCCATCCTCCTCTTCCTCCCAGCTCGGAGGACAGGCTGATGCTCCACAGGAGGGGTGAGACGGGCTGGGGGACATGGCTCTGCCCAGCTGTGGCTTCCCCGTGCCCGGCTCACCACAGCCACCCTGGGCCACCAGGGAGCCGGGCCACCTCCTATGGATTGTGAATAGTGTTTTATAGAAAAAAAAAAAAAAAAAAAAAAAAAGATAACTAAGTATTTGTGGCCCTGGCCCCGGTGGCAGCCTCTGCAGCCATTGCAATGGCTTTGGGACTGGACTTGTGTCTGTCCCCCCCCGGCAAGCTGTGCACCCCCCCAATAAACCACTGCACCTCTGGGGAAGGCCAGCGTGGCTACTAGCCCTGTCTGTGGCTTCCTCCCGTGGCTCAATTCACATAAACCAGGGTTGGCAGGAGGCTGAGCTGAGTTCCTGGGGACGGGGATGATGGTGGGGGAGACCAGAGGAGCGGGGAAGCCCCTGGGCCTTGGGGCAGAAGCAGATCATCCCTGAGCTGCTGGCCAAAGGGCTGGTGTGACCCGTGTGGAGCAGCTGGGGCAAGCAGGGCTGGGCACAGCAGGCAGAGACCCCCCAGGGCAACGCCTGCCCCTGGGACAGTGACACTGTCCTTGCACCCCTGCCTGTCCCCAACACCCGCACTGGCTCGTCCCGTACCCCAGACCCTCACTCGCCTGGGTACCTGCCCCCCCACTTCCAGCCTCTCTTCCCCCCACCCCGCCCCGTGGGTGCTGCTCCCAGAAACACCAATTTGACTGTTTCACCCCCAAACCCCAGGTGCAGTAATTAAAATGCAGTTAATCTGGGGTGGGGGGCACAGCTCCAGCCCCGGGACACTGCACACAAGCTGTGCTGGACTGGTCCAGCATCATGTCACTCCCCTGCAACCCCGGTACCAGGGGGTGACGACGGGGTGGGGGGGTGGCTAGTTTTGGGGTGCTTGCTTTGCCCCAGCAGGAGCACGGAGCCTGACCCAGTTCCCATGTGGGGACCTCAGCCTTCCAGAACCCAGTTGCTTACCTAATTACTGATGACTGCTAATTTCCCTGGCCAGAGCTGCAATGTGACATGATCCGAGGTGGCTCAGGCAGCTCCGAGGGCCCCCCCAGCTGGGCCTGGGGCCATGTGCCCCCCGCCAGGAGCCACACAGGAGGGGACGGGGAAGTGCCAGGGACGAGCAGTGTGGGGGCACGGGCAGGGCTGGGATAAAGATGGGCAGAGCTGAAGGGCACCAGCTTTGGGGCTTCAGGGGTCTCAAACTGCCACCTCGCCTGGCTGCAGGGGACACCAGTGGCCTCCCAGTGCGGGGTGGGGGGTTTGGTCCCCAGTTTTGGATTTCTTAAAAATCGGAATAGTGCTTGAGACCGAAATCCTCAGATTTGGCGAATCGTGCCCAGCGGGGCATCCTCTGGTGGCTGTGGGGACACGGGGACGGTGCTGCCAGCCAGCAGTGACAGCACCTTGCAGGCTGTTCGCTGCTCAAATTAAAAATACTATAAATAATAATATGAAAAGCTCAGAGCAGACCAGCTTTAACCATGAACCCAAAGAACTCCCTGAGGACATCACCACCCCCCGGGAGGGGGGCAGTTGTTGTGTCCCCCCCCCAACAGCCCTCTGCTGCCGCCGAGGGAGGAGGGGGGAGCTGTACCATGAATATAGTCCTTTTATTGACTACTTTGGAGTAGAACAAACTAAATCCATCTGTAACAGTTTGGGTTCCTTTATACAGTACATTAAATAAGTTATGAACAGGAATGAAGTAACAAATTTCTATTACAGAGTTCAATGTCAAAAAAAAAAAATAAAAAAAAAATCAGAAACCTCAACCCAACGTCTTCCCGCGTCCCAGTTTCCCAGTTTCACATTTATCATTCCAGGTTTAAGAAACAAAAAAAAAACAAACCCAAAAAGACCCAATCGTTCTATCCACCACTGTTAGTATTTCACCCATTTACACTGGGGTTAATTTTAATACACGGCCATCGAAGTTGCATGAGAATTATGGAAGACGATCTATTTACAAGCGATTTCTCCCGGCCCTGCCCTGCTCTCCTGCCCGTGTCCCACCTCAGGGCAGTCGGTCCCCGCTGGCAGCTCAGGACTCCGGGGACATCACGCATCCTCCTCCTCGATGCAGACTTGGGACCTTTGTGCCGGGGCTGCTGCAGTTCGGGGTCACCCCTCCGCCTCCCGTCTCTCCCGGGGTGAGCACCCCCAGGCTGGTGGCACCCTCCCCGGGGGCTGCTGCTGCAGGGCACAGGGTGGCTCCAGTGTCACCCCCCCTTTGGGGCTGAATTCATCCCTCGGGCGTGCTCAGCTCCCCGCAGCCACAGCCCCAGCTCCCGGGGAACGCTCCCGAGCTCTCTGAACCAGCTGACTTCGTGGCTTTTTCTTTTTTTTTTTTTTTGTATAAAAGAACCTGGCAGAGATGGGGTCACCCGCTCCGTCCCACGTTGGCAGCTCCCGCACCGCTCTCCCCCCAGGACAGAGCCGGATCCCCGGGCAGCCGGTGCTGCAGCCCCAGTGAGGATTCATTACATGCCTATTATTTGCCTCCCAATTGCAAAAGCGATCAGAAATAATTGGGGAATTACTCGCCTCATTGGGCTCCGGCACAAAACCAGTCACGGCCACATGGCTTTCCCAAAAAGAGTTGGTTTTCCAGAGCCTGGTGGTGCTCAGGGTGAGGAAATTGCTGCAGCTCCCTCAGGCTGTGACTCCAACCTCTCCACGGAGCCCCCCGGACCAGCCCTGCCGTGGGGCGGTGATGGGGTCTGCGCTGCCCCCAACCCCTCCTTCCACGCTGCAGCAGGGACTCTCTGAGCCCTGGATGGCCCCGGGCATCCCTGAGGGACCTCCCTCTCCCAGACAGCATTTTTGGGACGGTCTCCGATGGCCAGAGGAGGAGGTGGTGGCCGCTCAGCCCTGGGCATCTCCGGGGAGAGGAGCACGGGGAGGGTCTCTACAGGGTGTAAATAACTCATGGCCATGGCATGGAGGTCTCTGTGGTTAAAACCAACGGCAGGAACTCTCAACCCAACTGCCTCCACGCAGGGACAACGACCCACCCCCCCCCTTTCTGCACAGCAAAGCAACGGTACCCAGGTGGAAAGGGCAATAACCACCTGCAGCCCCTCCGACTGGGCTCCGCTCTGCGCACGTTCCCCCGCCAAAGGTCCCACCCGGGGACAACTCTCCGTCCCATCACAGATCGAGGTTAAACCCAGGCCACAGGGAAGGGCCCGTCCGTACTTCCCTGGAACCCACGTTTGGGTTAGAGCAGAGGAATCTTCTCCTCCCACCTCTGCAACCACCACCCACCCGCCGGGGGGAGCAGAGACTGGGGGGGGCTCCCTCTGGCCATTGCACTAGAGGATGGGATGATCCTGCTGGGACACGGGCACGTGGGAGACACCAGTGTCCGGGAGCAGGGAAAACCAGATGGACGTTACGGGAGCAAGGCAGGTGAAGGAGGAGAGGGCTCAGGAGCCTCGGGAAAGGAGGTTCGATCCGTGAGGAGGGGGCTCAGCATCCCCCACGTGTGCCGGCAGCGCTCTCCGGCCAGTCCAGGTCCCCCCCCCTGCCCCCCGAGCGAGTCCCCGGCCTCCTGCCGGTCCCCAGTGATGCTCTGGTAGCCCCTGGCATGGAGACGGGCTGCGGGCAAGGATGACACCAGTTCTTCACCAGCCACCAAAGGAAAAAGGCAGAATGAGATGGCAAAGCCTGAGGGTGGGCGCTCTGAGGAGGCAGCGCGATGGGTCCAATGTGTCAAGTGAGACAAGTCGCTGCAGGGGGGGGGTGTTGCTTTTTTGGCTTAACCACCCCCTCCCCCTTCCCCCCCCCCAGGGGAAACCAATCAAATGGAGTGAAATGAAATCTCCCCTTTAGAGCCCGTTCGTTTCTATCGCTGTCACGGATGCCGGGGTGGAGGAGCGGGAGGTGGTCGCCGAGGTCTTCTCGAGGGCGGGGCTGGGGATGCCGTCCAGGCTCTTGGCGGTGGCCGATCGGCCCGTGGGCAGAGCCAGGGGCTTGCTCTGGCCGTGCAGGCCCTGGCCGCAGATCCGGTGGTGCCTCTCCCAATCCTTGTGCTGGCAGAAGGAGCCGCAGTACCGGGCGATGTTGCAGCCGCTGCAGGTCTCGCTGGCTTTGCGACCGCAGTTCCAGCAGCTCTGCAAGACCAAAGACACCACACTTCAAAACGGGTTGAAGTTTCCAAGAGCTGGGGGATGGTGGTGACTCAGGGGCTCTGGAGGGGACCGTCCAGTCCCCTTTGGCACAGATTTACTCATATTAAAACGAGCGATCCGTTAATGCCTGCTCTTTGCCAAGGTACCAACCCCTACTCCACTCTTCTGCCCCAAACCGCCTGCCAGACTGCGTCGGTCACATCCTCTCCCCTGAATCCACCCAAATGCAGAGAGGAAACAGCAGGCAGGGACTGAAAAACACGCTGCAGATGCTGCTATTTGGCCTTTTTTTTTTATTTCCTGTTTTAAGCAGCTCTATTTCGGTGTCGCTCCCAGCCAAGTGCTCTCCACAGGGATCTGGGCGTGCGGCACCGGCGCGGTTTGCTCTGCGCCCTCCCCGGCGGCACAGGAGGTCGGAGCGGGCTAATTTGGAAAAGGAGAAGCTGGTTTGAAAGCTTCTCAGCCAGGTGGAAGCACTGCCAGAGCCCTGGCTCCCATCTGGAAGCGGAGCAGAGCCCCTCTGGCTGGGGGGAGAGACGTCAGCGGGTGGCTCACGGGGTGTCACCGCTGCCTCTGGAGAGAGGGGACAAGGGCCAAGCGCCAGGACCTGGGGCTGCAGCTGCTCCGAGGAGGGGAGTGAGGGGATTTAGCCTTCCCACAGCTGGACTGGTGCATTAGCCATGGCATACTGGGGAGAGCACGTTCAGCTGGGGGAAGGCAGCCTCCGCCGGAGCCTGCTCAGCTCTCACCCTGTCCAGGGGGGCACCTTCCGATGGCCACCGCTCCTGCCACCACACGTGAAAAAGCCTCCGAAGCAGGAAAGGGAGGTGGTGGGAAATCTGTCGGGGGGAAGAGCAGTGAGATTCCCCTCTCCCGGGGGTCTGCACCGGAGCCACCAGCTCTCGGCGATGATTTACGGGCTGGCAGCGAAGCCCCAAAGCGTTGGGAGCGAGCTGCTCTAGAGCCAGCATGTCCCCAAGGCTCCTTGGTCTCCTGAGAAGGTCTCGCGACCAAAATAAACCCCCACCCAAAGCTTGCAGTAACTCTTGGAAAACTGGGTCACTGCTTTACAGCTGTTTGTACTTCAGGTGGTGTTTTCAAACCCCATTTCAAAGGTTACATGGTGCTAAAATAGGCAACAGCTTTTCAACCTGTCCTTCTGAGACACCTCTGGGTGCTGGGGAGATGGGGCTTGTGCTTGTGGGGGGTGCTCAGTGGCTCCCGAGGTCCCACATCGCTCCCTGGGACTTCCGGAGGAGGAGGAGGACACTCCTCTGGTATCCCCTACGGAGAAATCATCACTTGTCTCATTCCTTCCATGGCTTCCCGAGCCGTTCCACCCACTCCCATCACGTGTTTACTGACTGGTGCGTTCTTCCTTCAGCGACTTCATCAGGAACTAGCACAGACACATTCTCTGTACCACCACCCAACGCGGTTCCTGCCCTGCACGGGGACCCCAGAACCAGACCCTCCCGAGCCCCGGTCACTGGGTGAACCCAAACCCCACGGGAGGAGGGAAGGACCGGCCGCCCGCACCGTCCCCGCGGGCATCAGCTCCACCTTCCCAGCAGATTTTTGGTTTGGGGGGTGGGGGGGGGAAATAAGGCCTCTGCTCTTGCAGAGAAATTCAAACCAGAAGTAAATGGCACCTGGATGGGACGTGGTGGCGCAGGAATCGCCTATGCAGTTCTCCTGTGGATCTCCAGGGAGATCCACAAAGCTTAACGAAGTGAGATGCCAGCTAAGGAACACCGAGGGTAAGTAACGACTGAGGAGCAGAAAGAAACCCTCTAGGAGACATCCAGTCAGTAGATGCTGCTGGCTATGACAAACCAAGAGTCACCCCTTCTTTTCCAGCCTGCAAATGTCTAATGAGCCTCGGTGTTCCGAGGCTTAGGAACTTAATTAGGCTGATTGCCCCACCAGCAAAATTTAAAGCAAAAGAAATTGTTAAGGGTATCAACGTGTCCTTAGTTATTGACTGGAGAAAGACTTTGAAAAGGGAAAAGGGACAAGGACAGGCTCCGAGTCACTGCCAGGCAGGACCTGGAGTCTTTGGAAGTCCCTTCCCAGGATGTCCCCTGGCACCTTACCTCTGTGGACTCCTCCTGTTCATTTATCACTAAGAAAGCATCCTCGGTGGCTTGGCGCTTGGCATCCGCAATGGTCTGCTCCATCCGAGCCCTCTCGGAGGCGATCATCTCAAACGCCTTCTGCTCGGCCTCCGCCACCGCCTTCTGCACCTCCGACATGGCCTGGCGCTTCACCTCGTTCACGGCTTCTTCTGGAAGGAAAGAGCAGCTTCACCCGCCCGCCCCAGGAGCAGGACGAGCCTCAGGAGGTGACGGTGTGGGCATGGGGACACCCACGGGCACGGGCTGAAGGAAGGGACAGGGTCAGCACCAGCATCATGCCCACTGGGAGTGGTGGGACCCACGGGCATCGGAGAGAAGGAGCAGAACCCACAGGCAACCAAGGATGGGGCCATCAAGGCAACCAAGGATGGGGCCATCAAGGCAACCAAGGATGGGGCCATCAGTAGCCAGTTGTGCACGTCCCGGGGCTTTCCTGCAGCTGGGCTCCTGCAGAGCAAATCTGCGGCATCTTGTGTTTACCCCAACCCGTGCAGCAGAATCCCTCGCTGAGGTCACCAGCAAACACTCACCAGCTTTTTTCCAGATCTCTTCGGTGACGTAGCCTGTTCCCGAGCGGCTGCTGAACTCCCGCAAGGAATCTGTTGGGATAAGGGACACGGGGAAAGGTTGGCAGAGCCTCCTCCCGCCCGACCGCTGCTGCGGTGCCTCGGCACATCGCGGGACGGGGCAGAACTACCCGCCTAAAGCTCAAAGCAGAGGATTCCTACAGTTAAAGCCATTCATCAAACGCTCAGATGATAAATTACGATGTTTAATTAGTGCCTTGCATAACTTATGACACTGGATAACCCATTTCCATCTCCTGGTACCCTATACCAACAGGCAGTGCTTATAAACACAAGCCATCGAACATCGGCACTGCCCAGCGACGCGGAGCATCCATCTCCGTGTCCAGAAGTTTACATTAAAGGCAGCACTTTCCGTCCTCAGGGGTGATTAAAAAAAAAAATAAATCGATGGACAAACTGTCCTGCAAAGACCTCTCATGGGGAGAGGTGCACAGCCCCCCCAGCACCCCTCAGCCTGTGTGACACCAGAGCCCGAGTGACAGACAGGGATGGTCACATGAGGTCCCCCAAACACGGACTGGGGGAAGCTTTTCAGAAGCCTGGTCCTGTGTTTCTCTCTGCCTGCCTTTTTTTTTTTTTAAGGCTTCAGAGTAACCTTCTGAAGGGTCAACCCAAAAACTGATTCACGGCAAAGGCTGGGAGGAGAAGCAAAGCGCCCCAGGAAGGTGGGGAGGGTTATTCCAGCCCCTGCCACATCTGGGGATGCTCCTTGATAATTAGCCCTCGGTCCTACGAAGGAAGAAAGCACCAACAACGTTCCCAATTTATTAAAAAAAATAAATAATTACATTATATCACCTTTACCATGGGGCTGGGAGTATTTTAGCCACTTAAATATAGAAGAGCTAAGAGCTGGCGGTGCCCCTCAGGTTGTCACACCCCCAGCCCCCCCATGGGCTCGCCCCACGCCGCTCTGGGGCCATGGGGGCTCTGCTTCCGAGAGACTCAGATTAAAATACTCTATTTTAGTTCCTTCTGCTCCTGTACTTGATATTGTTTTCCCAGGAAATGCTCGTTCTCGCTGACTGGGGTCTATCAAAACTTGTTCTATCGCAGCTAAATCCGGGCTGGGCTCTGATTTGGATGGTTCTTTTTGACTCACGGGAGGGTTAACTCTTTATTTTGCCTACAAACAAGCTGGATGTACATAAAATGGAGAGTTTTAGTTTGACGTTTATTATTATTGTTGAAAAACGTCCACCTTCATTACTGAATGATCAGTGTTCTGGTACTTTTTTTTTTTTTTTTTTTTTCAACATTTGATTTGCAGGGAATTTATTTGGATGGGAATTCGAATGACACCCAAACGCATAAAATCAGCATTTCAGAATTGTTTTGTGTTAAAGGGTTGAAACCTGTGCGCACCGGAGGGGAAAAATCATCAGTCTTAATAAAGTTAAGTTGACTCATGATTCAAAAATAGAATTAATAACTCAGGTAGCAGCTCTTACACTTAGAGCAGTCTCTGCTATTTTTAGAATTAGTAGACCTTGACATTTGGACTCCTTCAGGCAAGACAAACTGGAAGAGGCAGAGAGAGGGGGAACCAACCATTTCTCCTGCCTTTTCACCCCCCAGTTTCTCAGCTTTGGATGAGGTTGGTGGGGTTTTGGCAGGAGGTATGGCTTGGTGACAGGGGAGATGGTCCTCTCCTGCCACCAGCAGAAGGTGCTGCTGCTGCCCAGAGGTGCCCTCAGACAAACGCTGCTTCCAGGAGCTCAGCCAGCTCCTGTCCTGTGACCTGTCTCTCTCAAAAGCTTTGAGAGCTTTTGAGTTACTGAATGAGCTACTGAAGTATGTAATTTATAATTTGAAAATATTATCATAGAATTGCCGAGGCTGGAAGGGACCTTTCAGATCATCGAGTCCAACCATCAACCATCAACCCAAGGCTGACACAAATCATTACTAACCCATGTCCCTCAGCACCACCTTTCAGATCATCGAGTCCAACCATCCAACCATCCACCCAACTCTGACACAAACCATCACTAACCCATGTCCCTCAGCACCACATCCGCCCTCCAGGGATGGTGACTCCACCACTGCCCTGGGCAGCCTCTTCAAAAGCTTAATATCCTTTCAGTGTAAAAAATTTTCCCAATATCCATCCTAAACCTCCCCTGGCACAACTTGAGGCCGTTTCCTCTTGTCCCATCGCCTGTTCCTTGGGAGAAGAGACCAACCCCCCCTTGCTACGCCCTCCTTTCAGGGAGTTGGAGACAGCGAGAAGGTCTCCCCTCAGCCTCCTTTTCTCCAGGCTGAACACCCTCAGCTGCTCCTCACATCGCTTTATGCCTAAAATAGCTTTGTGGTAATTAAACACCCACTTAAGAAGGTCCTGTCTCATCTGGTGTGTCCCAACCCCAACCCCAGCTCACCGCTGCCGATGGAGTCGGAGCTGCCGGGGCTGTGCTGCCGGGAGATAAGGTCTCCCCCTGCCTTCCGTGGCTCGGCCGTCTCGCTGCACCGACGCTTCCAGTAGTTGAGCTCTTCCCGATCGGCCTCCTGACAGCGCCGCAGCACGGCCATCGAGCGCCGTGTCTTCTCCACCATCTCCATGATGCAGTTCAGAGCCTGCAGGGAGGAGGAGGAGGAGGAGGAGGAAGGCGTCCTCTCAGTCTCGCTGCCCGCTCACGAGGTCACCTCCCAAATTTCTCGTCAGTGACCAACCCAGGAAGATGAAACATGAGGTCGCTTCCCAGGAACAGGCTCTGGGCACAGTATGTTGGGTGATGTGGTGCTCAGGCAGGCGGGTGGGATTGGGACCGTACCCACACGTGCGGCAGCGATGCTGAGCAGCACCACCTGGAAGGAGGTGATGACACCTGCTCCAGGGGGCTTTGGTCACCGTAGGAGGTTTGGGGCTGCACTTCTAAAGGTGGAAGTGAAAAAAAACTTTCCTATGGGAATAGGGTGTCCACGCAAGGCCTGGCTGTGGTCCTGGTGCTAGGTCTCCGCAGCCACATCCCACCTCTACTCCCCAGCCCCCTGACCATCACTTTTAGAGCATAAACCAGTGTGGGATCTCGCTGCGTTTGTGACAAAGTGGAATTTTCATCCCATCTCTCTGCAGGAAACACTCCAGTGAAGTGCTTGGATGAAAAGCCTTGCTCAGAGGGAAAAACCAGACACTCTGCCAGGAGCACCACATCTTGCTGGCGGTACCTCGTTGAGGCCCATAAGAGGTTGATAGCCCAAGAAAAAAAAAGTCTTTACAAAATAATGATGTGTTCACTGATTCTGTAACCTCCACATCCTGGCTGCACGTAGCACATCTGCAGGCTCATCGGGCCACCGCTGGCCTGGGCTGCTGCAGAAAAGACCCGTGTGGGGCCAAGGTTGGGTTTGGTTGCTCTTGGCCATGCTCTGCAGGAGAAACTCCCCGGCTCTAGAGACTACATCTGAGGGATTTTGGCTTCCACTGACCATGGGCAGAGAAAACCTGCCAGGAAAGTGCTACTGCTCCTACCTGCCCTCCCCACCATCTGTGGTGGCTTGTTCCTCTACAAGGGGCTTTGGTCGCCGTAGGAAGTTTGGGGCTGCACTTCTAAAGGTGGAGGTAAAAAAACCCCACTCTCCTATAGGAACAGGGTGTCCACGCAAGGGCTGGCAGCAGTCCTGGTGCCAGCTCTCCATAGCCACATCCCACCTCTTCTCCCCAGCCCCCTGACCATCAGTTTGTTCCTCTATAAGCCACCAGGAAAGAAAATAATGAACTAGGGCAGGAAGAGCACTGGGCTGCTCCATCCCGTAGAGCTTCCCACCACCTCCAGCCATTCCTTACGTGATCCAGATGCTTCCACTCGTCAGCCCACTCTCTCTCCGTTAAGCGGTGGTCCACCAGCTCGTCCTGGTATCCTCCATTCAAACCTGCAACAAACCACAGCCAGAAGAAAAGTGATGAGATGGAGCGATGGCTTTCAGTGCTGGAGAGGGAAGGTGGCCCCAGAGCAATAATAAAGAGCTTTATATCCAGCTATGTATAGCTGGGATTTTAAAACTCATTTCAAGGAGGTGGCTCTACAGGGGCAATTCCCGACTGGTGGTTTATCTCTGTCTGTGTCGCTGCCTCAGAAGTGCTACCATCCACTCCTGGGTCTGAGTCTGACCTGCCTGGGGAGCTGGGGCCCTTATTACACACCCCCAGGAGCTCAGAGCTTGTGATTCAGATTGCCCAGTTGGAAACACAGCGTGCACCTCCCACACACCCTTGGAGAGAATTGGGACGGGGCAGGCTCTGCTCTGTGCATTCCAAGAGATCTTGGAAAGATTCATTTCCACTTCCCCGCCCTCACTCTTGTCTGCTGGGTTGGCCTTACTCAATTCATGCACCAGGTATTTTCTCATCATCCTCGGTGGCTCCAGCCTTTACGTGTATCTAGGGAAATACAAACTCTCAATCTCCCCATTTTTAACCTCCCACCGTCACTTGTTTTCTCTGCATTCCCTGCAAAAATTCCCAGTGTTACACAGCTTTGGGTGCCAGTGGCCAAGAGGGACCAGTGCCACAGCCCAGCTGCTGGACCTCCCAGCTCCTCATACTACAAAGCCCTCCAGGCCCTCTCACCGAGACTGCCGTGCCTGTCCCGAATCTCTCTGTGCTCCAACATCTTGCTGGGGTCCCTGTAGAGGTGGGAGGTGGCGATATCTTCCAAGGTGTAGTGCTGGAGGGGTGGTGGGGTGGGGTGGAACTGCCCCCCGGGGTTCATCAGGGGGATGGTGAGGGCAGGGCTGTGCCGGGGCGCGGGGCTGATGGTGCACACCCTCTTGGCTGGAGGCTCCGTTGGCAGCGACTCCCTCTCAAAGCTGTTCTCTTCCCTCCTGCAACCACACCAGCAGACAGAGCTATTCCTTAGCACCACATAAACATCCTCAGAAAGGGAAAAAAGTCGGTTTCGAAACAGTAGAGTTTGGGTAGCGATGATTTTATCAGGGAGCTAAACCAAACATGCTCAACTTGGGATCAAATCCACAAAATGACCCCGTCAAAGTAAAAAGTTCAAGACGCCCGAGTGCTGTGATTCATTTTCCTGAGCATGACCAAATTAAAATTTCACAGTTTCTATGAATCGGAGGCATGTTCCACATAATTACATCACGACTTTTAACTTGGAATAAAAAGCAGTGAAAATGAACCGCATCCTTCCCAGCCCTGACAGTGCCTCCGCTCAACGCCCGGGGAGGTGGAGAACCAGGTTCTCCAGCTCAGGCTTTTCAGTGCTTCCCAACAAGTCCCTCTGGGACAGAACCTGCCTGAAAGAGGATCCCAACCTGAACTGACAGAGCAGGAGGAACAATCACAGAATCACAGAGTGGTTTAGGTTGGAAGGGACCTTAAAGACCATCCAGTCCCACCCCCCTGCCCTGGGCAGGGACACCTCCCACCAGCCCAGGTTGCTCCAAGCCCCCTCCAACTTGGCCTTGAACCCCTCCAGGGATGGGGCAGCCACAGCTTCTATGGGCAACCTGGGCCAGGCTCTCACCACCCTCACACCAAAGAAGTTCTTCCCCACATCTCAGCTCAATCTCCCCTCTTTCAGTTTAAAACCATTACACCTTGTCCTATGACTCCCCTCCCTGATCCAGAGTCCCTCCCCAGTTTTCTGGAGCCCCTTTAGGGACTGGAAGGGGGTCCAATGTCTCCCTGGAGCCTTCTCTTCTCCAGGCTGAACCCCCCCAAGTCTCTCAGCCCCCCCTCCCAGCAGAGGGGCTCCAGCCCTCCCAGCATCTCCATGGCTTCCTCTGGTCCTGCTCCAACAGCTCTGTGTCCTTCTGCTGTTGGTGGCCCCAGAGCTGGAGGCAGCACTGGGGGGGGGCAGATTATCCCCCCCTCACCCTGCTGGCCACGCTTCAGTGTCTTATTAAGAGGCAGAACAGTTGTTGGGAGTGATAAGATCCTACAGTTTAAGCCCTCGATGCCGCTCGAAGCTTTGACAGCAGAGAAGTCGAAACAGAAGTCATGACTTTGGGCAGTTGGCAGGGGGATGGAAGAAGCTGGTTGTACCTGTCCGGACTGTGCCTTTTGCCGTTCCCGTTCACCTCGATGAGCAGCTCGGAGGAGTCGGCAGGGGACGTGGTGTTGGTGTTCAGCAGGATGTGCTCGTGCTGGGCCAGGTACTGGGAGGGCGTCTGCTTGGCCGCCCGGGCGCAGTGCAGCAGCTCCCTCTGCAGCAGCGGCAGGTTGGCCTGGAAAAGAAGCGTGGGGCTGGCTAAAGCAGGCTGCGGGCAGCACTTTCTGGCCGTTTTCAGCAGGTTTGCTCTAATTTTAAGCCCTCAGAGTGGTGCCACCTAGACCCCGTGCCACCCCACTCGGGATCTTCCAGCTTCCTGGTCTCTGCACCGTCAGGTTTATCTGGATTTTCTCAGGAGCTGGGGATGATCTGCCATCAGTGCACCCAAACCCCAAGTATCTCAGATGCTGGAAGGACAGAGCGCTCCCCTACCACCCCAGACAAGGTCCCTATGCCAACGTCTAGACCTGAACATCTGCAAATAAGATCAGGGGATCCAAAGCTGCTGAACGGAGCTTGGTTTGTCTCCTTCACCCCTAACGTACAAGCAGACATACGTGGCACTCGTTAAAACGGTCGCTTTCCTCAAGCCAGGCCCCATGTGGCCACCGCTACGGTCTGGGCAGAGTGTCCTGGACTTCAACAAAACCTCTGCGGGGCTGGAAGCAAGAGCTTTCCCGACAGCCCAGCGGCAGAGCCCGGCACACGGAGCCCCCCCCCCCGCCCCCTCACCTTCAGAAAGGGGATCACGAACGGCCGGAGGGGGAAGTTTGTCGCCTCCTGCAGCTTGCAGTGAAATTCCTCGATTGTCACCGTTGAGTTCTGGGGAAAGAAATGAAGAAATGAAACGAAACGGCAGTTTGTTCTTATTTTCAGGCATGCGGGAACCAGCTCCAAAAGAACAGAACTGGAAGGGAGCCCGCATCTGCCACCGCAGGACTGACAATGTTCGCATGGGATCCTGCCTAACGCAGCCAAAAAGACTCAGGCCAATGGAGTAGAAACGCTGCACCAGGCGAGGGGTGAAGGCCGTGCATAGGCACTGCCAGCCCAGCAGCCTCCCAGTCCGGACCAGCTCCAGGAGGCAGCAGGACCCAGCACCCTGGGCCAGGTGGCCTGGGACAGGCTGCGGGGAGCCAGATGGTGATTCCAGCCCCTCAGAGCTACACGTCGTCTTCTCCCCCTTCCTCCCTAAACCAGGTTGCTGAGAACTAATGTGAGGGCGGAGAAGCACTAAGGGCTTTCCAGACCCAGTTCCCCACCAGCACCTCTGTTTTTCTCCATTACCCCCGTTCTTCACCCAGCAGCGCAGCGCTGAGTCCCGACACGCTGAAGCCAGGGCAGCGCTAACGAAGCGGTGCCTGGAACCAGCATTTCTTTGTAAATTGATCCGCGGTCGGGGCGGAGAAATCCCAAATTATCACCAGCAAGAAAACATCTCCCTAACACAAAACTACAGGCCCCTCTGAATTGTGTGAAAAGTTTCATTTTAGGGGAAATGGAGAAGCCCAGCAGAGCCCATGGCTTCCAGCACAGCCCATGGCACCAGACCAGTGGCCTTTATAGAAAAGCTTAGTCCAAACCCTTCCAGGTTTTCCGAAGTTCAGCTGCGCCCAAGCTCACGGCAAAGCTTTTTGAATACGTGGAAAAAAAAAAAAAAAAAAAAAAAAAAAAAAAGTCAGCAAGTTTAGCTGAAAACATGAGATGTTACAGAGTCTTCCTCAGTCAACAGCTCTGCTTATGAAGACGTAAACAGCTGATATTGTGTAAGATGGGCACGGGCCGGCTGCCAGCATCCCAGCGCCAAAGTGCTCCGGCAAAAGCAAAGCAGGGCCAGGGAGCAGGACCTACCACCAACGCCAGGACGAGGGTCCGGACCTTCTCCCCAATCTCTGGTGAAATGTCGTTGCCGAACTGCTGGAGGGTAGTGAGGAAGCGCTTGAGCTTGCTGAGCTGCCGGGCGCCGCACGTGGCCGGGAGCTGCTGGTTCGTCAGCGAGGAGGAAGAGGAGGAGGAAGGCCCGTTGCTAAACCGCTGGGGTGGGGATGGTGCCCCGTTCAGCGTCGGGGGGGAATGGTTTATTCCGTTGGGCACTGCAAATGGGAGACAGAAGCGTTACTGAGCATCGGACGGGCACGTCCCTGCAGCCCGGTGGTTGAGAGGATCCATCTTCCCAAGATCCATCCACCCAAGAGCCTGTACCTGGTGGTTAATCGCTGCTAGAATCACAGAATGAACGATATGGGGCTGGAAGGGACCTCTGGAGATCATCTCCTCCAACCCCCTGCCAGAGCAGGTCCACCCAGAGCAGGTCCCACAGGAACGTGTCCAAGCGGGTTTGAATGTCTCCAGAGAAGGAGACTCCACCACCTCTCTGGGCAGCCTCTGCCAGGGCTCTGCCACCCTCACAGGAAAGAAGTTCCTCCTCATGTTTAGATGAAACTTCCCATGTTCCAGTTTGTGCTTGTTCCCTCTTGTCCTGTCCCTGGGCACCACTGAAAAAAGACCGGCCCCATCCTCCTGACACCCACCCTTTAATATTTATAGGCGTTGATCAGAAGGTACGGGCATTGATAGAAAACAGGGCAAGAGTCGGAAATGGCGCTATGGGCAGCGCCACGGGCACCCAGCCATGGAGCTGGTCAGAGTCACATGTGTGTCTTCTCCTTGACCTTCCCCTGTGCTACCGGGATGCTCTGCAGCCCCCAGCACACGAGAACCACCCATCCAGCCAAGGTGTTCCTTAGAGCATCGCTCAGCTGTGATTTACACCGCAGCCGGTGACTTCCTCGGCATTTCTCTCCTCCGCTCAGCAAGTTTCGTTTCCAGGGCCACCAAACACGGGCAGAACCTGGGCTCAGCGGAGCAGGGACACCTCCGTTGGCACTCGGGGCAGCCCAGGAGGACAGGGGGTCAGGCTGCACGAAGCCGGTGCCGCGGCAGATTGAGTCGTGCCGTCTGCTCAGCCCCAGGAATTAAATGTGCTTTAGCTAAAAGTTCACAGCCCTCGGTGAGAATTACCGAGCCGCGTTTTCTGGCCCGCACCAGGCAGAAAAATCACCCCAGACGATCCAAGGATCCATCCCAGCTCTGTCATTTACAGCAGGTCATCAGTGCTCGTTACAGCCGGGGTGCCAGGAGCAGACACCGCGGGCTCAGGTGCCTCCTCCTCACCCTGAAGAGACCCCACAGAATCCTGCCCCACGGCCCTCGCCCGCCCAACCTCCCCGGGGATTTACAGCGAGTTTCGCAAACGCAGTTGTTTTTTCCAACCTGGTCCCATCTGCAGCTTTGCCTCCCGTTAAGGGGCGAGGGCGTCGAAGCAGACTGAAGGGCTGGAAGTTCGGGAACTCGGCAAGGGATTAGAATAAATTGTTGACATCCCCGCGCCGCCGTTGTGCAATCTCCAGCCCTGTCTGACGAGCAGCTGTGAGCCGGGGGCCCCAACTCGCTACAAACCCGGAATTGGAGAGGTGAAAAGTACATCATCATAAACACAGTTTGAGCTGATCCACTGGGTTATCCTTAAAAGCCCTGCCTGAGCCCCTCGTGGATGTAAGTGCTGAAGAGAAGGTCATGAGCCATAAAACCTATTCCAAACGGTGGCATTCAGAGAAGAAGCACGGAAGGCACCCGGCAGAGGTGCTGCTCACACGCAGGGGATGGTGCGTGACGGGATGGAGCAGCAACTTTGTGAAAAGAGATGCCAGAATTTCTGCCACAGCTTCACAAGGATCACACCAAATCCTCGCGGCCCTGCTGAGGGATTTTCGGAGAAGGCGGGAGGTACCCGAGCAGTTAAACCGCCCCGGGACATGCCGGGGTCAGAGGCTGGAAAGGCTCCACACACCTGGACCTGCCGTGGTGAGCACCGGAGGGAAGCTGAGAAGATCAACCCGAGTCAGTTGAGATGCAAGGGAAAGATAAGGCCAGAGAGACCACCAAAGGCTGCTAACCAGGGGTGACAGGCTCTGCTGGGGTATGACAAAGACGTGTCCTTTTGTAGGCAGAGAGATGATGAAATGAAGGCAAAGGCTGGGATTGAGAGGATGGAGGTGCAAAGGCAAAGCCAGCTCATGCCTTTTCATAGAATGGTCTGGGCTGGAAGAGATCTCCAAAGGCCATCTAGTCCGACCTCCCCGCAGTCAGCAGGGACACCCCCAACTAGACCAGGTTGCCCAAGACCTCATAGAGCCTCACCTTGAATATCTCCAGGGAAGGGGCCTCAACCACCTCCCTGGGCAACCTGTTCCAGTGCTCCACCACCCTCACAGTAAAGAACTTTCTCCTCATCTCCAATCTAAATCTGATCTTCTCCAACTTAAAGCCATTGCCGCTCATCCTGTCACTGCAGGCCTTTGTAAACAGAATTTCCCCAGCCTTCAGGTAGGCCCTCCTCAGGTACTGGAAGGCTGCTATAAGGTCTCCCCGGAGCCTCCTCTTCTCCAGACTGAACAACCCCAGCTCCCTCAGCCTGTCCTCGTAGCAGAGGTGCTCCAACCCCCTGATCATCCTCATGGCCCTCCTCTGGACCTGCTCCATCAGGTCCATGTCTTTCCTATACTGACCTGCACACAATACTCCAGGTGAGGTCTCACCAGAGCAGAGTAAAGCAGCAGAATCCCCTCTCTGGACCTGCTGGCAACGCATCTTTTGATGCAGCCCAGGATGTGATTGGCCTTCTGGGCTGCAAGTGCCCACTGCCTGCTCATGTCCAGCTTCTCATCCACCAGCACCCCCAAGTCCCTTTCCCTTTTGTTAGGGAGCAACAGAACCTGGAAAACTCCTGTCCACACCGGCTTCCCTGTGGCAACAAGGGGACAGAGATGCCACAGAATCCTAGAATGGTTTGGGTTGGAAGGGACCTTAAAGACCATCGAGTTCCAAACCCCTGCCCTGGGAAGGGACATCTCCCATTAGAGCCTGTACTCGCAGGGTTATTTACCACGAAGCACCAGCAAAGGCAGAGCTATGGGAAAGGCAAGGCTTCTGGCAATGGCTCACGATGAGTATTTATTTCACAACAAAAGTGTTATAAACAGGGGGGAGAGCCGCGGAGAGAAGCTGCCCTCAGGCAGCAGGAGCTCCTTTCCACGCTCTCCGGCGGCCGCTTCGCCCCTTTCTCTATTTCGCTTCCTCTTACTCTTTCAAATGAAAGACCAGAGAGAGCAACGGGCTCTATTTATACCCCGGGGGGGGGGCAGGGGCTGCGTCACCCACCTGGGGGTCGGGGGGGGACCCTGGGGAGAGGCTGCCGAGGACGGGAGCGGGGGACGTTGCTGGGTTGGGGTGATGCCACGGAAGCGGGGCTGGCACCGGGCTGCCGTTAGACGCAGCCCCCGTATCCGCTCGCTGCGTTTTTGGGTTCCCCCCGCCTGACACACACCCACACCCCCACCCTGCCTTTCCTCCACCACCAACGGTGTCACCGCGGGGCGGCTGGCAGTTATCAGATCCTGCACAGCACCAAAAGCCACGGCGCCAGGCTGGGACCTCCGCTTCCAGGTGAGAAGACAGCAATGGAGCAAGCGAAGTGGCGCAGCAAGACCAGTGGTTTGGGGAGAGGAGGATGGGAATATAATCCCTGGGAATATCAAGTCACCATCGAGGGCTGCTCTGTTAAATTCTGCCTGAGCCTCTCAATAGTTGAAGGTTTCTGCTGTTTCTCCAGCCCTTTTGTTAGCGACCCGCAGGCAGGCACAGCCTTCTTCCAGCACGCTCCTCCTCTCCACGGGCTTTTTACAAGGCAGGGCACACACCCGCCCGCTCTGACCAAGAGCTTTTGGCACAACGAGAAATATAAAAAAAAAAAAAAAAACCCATAAAAAAAGCAAGAACGAACTTCATCACAGGTCGCATCTCTCATTCTCTCTTGAAAAGAGACAATTAAGCCATTTGCAATTGGGAGATTCAGGCTCCTCGGCCCTTAGCAGCGTGCCAGACAACCTCATTGGCAAAATTAATTTCTGTCACTTTGCTAATGGTCTTTTTCTGCCCGAGCAAAAGGAGAGCCATTAAAAACCCCTCAGCGCATTAAGACGGGGACAACGTGTCTGGCGGGATAACCCGGCGATTAACGCGATTGCCAGCCTCACGCAATCCATCAGCGCGTGTCCTCAAAGAGGCTGGATTGGAAATTTCCGAAACCCACTGCCAGCGTCAAACTCTGAGATATCCCAGACGCCCCCGTGGACAGCAAAGCAAAGCACAACCGGCCAGAGAGATGCTCAAGTCGGGGGGAAAAGGGGTGAGGAGAGCCTGGAAAATACATACTTGCCACGTGCTGGGGCCAGATAACTCCATGCCCAACAAAGCAGAGCAGCTTTGCTCCGGAATAATGCTTTTAAAAAGACATTACATGGCTGAAGTGTTGGCTAAAGGAGAAAAAAAAGCCTTTGTAGGCTATAAGAAAAGGCTGTAGGTCCATCCCGTCTATGGAGTCAGCCCTGAGCAACATCCTGGGAGGCTGCGCTACGGCTGGGCAGGGCCAGGATCTACTGCGGCTTCAGAGCAAAGATTCTAAAGCAAAGATGGAGAAAAGAGAAGCTGGATGGACAGCAAGGAGTTTCTGAAGCTGGGCAATTAAAAAAAAAAAAAAAAAAAAAGAGAAAAGGAAAAAACCTCCTAATCTCAGCTGCAGAAACTGTCTGCAAAGTGAGATACAGCAGAGTGGGAATTAACTCCTCCAAAAGATACAGTGAAAAGCTCTTGGCTTTTTTGAGGCCGAGCTGATAAAGGACTTCAATTTCTTAAGGAGTTTATGGGGGCTGCACCTGTGAGGAGAAGGACTCGAGGCAGCAGCGGGGGCAAGGTAGGAGCAGGCAGGGGAAGGGGGCTGGGAGCAGATTATAGACCCCATTCTATGTCCTGCGTACGCAGAAGAACAGCAAGAAAGTCCCCATCCCCCCTCCCTGACAGCCGTGCAGCGTGGCTACTGCTCGCCATGCTCAGGCAGCCCTGGCTGACTGCTGAGACACCCCTGCTGACTTCTGCAAGCAGAGCATTCATAGAATCATACAATGGTTTGGGTTGGAAGGGACCTTAAAGACCATCCAGTGCCACCCCCTGCCCTGGGCAGGGACACCTCCCACCAGACCAGGTTGCTCCAAGCCCCCTCCAACCTGGCCTTGAACCCCTCCAGGGATGGGGCAGCCACAGCTTCTCTGGGCAACCTGGGCCAGGCTCTCACCACCCTCACAGCAAAGAAGTTCTTCCTGAGATCTCATCTAAATCTCCCCTCTTTCAGTCTAAAACCGGTTCCCTCTCGTCCTATGGCTCCCCTCCCTGATCCAGAGTCCCTCCCCATCTCTCCTGGAGCCCCTTTAGGGACTGGAAGGGGCTCTAAGGTCTCCCCAGAGCCTTCTCTTCTCCAGGCTGAACCCCCCCAACTCTGTCAGCCTGTCCTCACAGCAGAGAGACTCCAGCCCAGAACTCAAGCTCCTCCTGGCAATAGCTGGTCCCAGGGAAAAGCAGCGTTACTGGGGTCTTACGTGCAGTCGGGGTGAAGGACACTGGGCGGGGGCCGCCGGGGTTGACGGGGGGCAGCGGTGGCATGTTGGGAGGAGAGGACCTGGACTGAATCTTCACTTCCACGGGCGATCCGGGCATCACTGGCACCCTCTTCTCACCAGCAACTGTAGGAAGAGGAGGAGGTAAAGCTTAGTGACAGTCACAGACAAGCATTTCCCCACCTGGAACACAAAATTACCAGGGTGAAGATGAGAGGTGGTGGTGGTGGGGAGCTTTCCCATGCATGACCCTAGGGAAGAGGCAGGGTACGGCCCCGAGCTGGGGGGCAGGCACTTGGGGGGGAGGCGAGGAGGGCAGCAGTGTCCCAGGCAGGTTCAAGATGCCCATCTTCACCATCTCAGTCTCTCCACTGCATCTTTCCAGCCCCAACACATGAAGATGCTTCCTCAAACTATTTTCTGCCTGTTTTGCTTTGTTTTCTTCCCCCTGCCCCAAGATCCTCTCGGCACACCCCAGATGTGCCCGCACGCACCTCACTGGTGTGCACTGGGTGGCACTGGGGAGGGGGGGGCAGGGAAGATGCTGAGGCTTCACCCCCAGCCCTGCTCCCCTACCAGCAAAAACAAGCTCCAAAGCAGCCACTTTGGCAAACAGCTCTCTGATCGGTTTTGCAGGTTTGTTTTTTTTAGACAAAAACCCTCACAAATTTAATTGCACCGGGGTGTGTGTGTGTGGGGGTGTGTGTGTGTGTGTGTGTGTGTGTCCCCTCGCTGCCCAGCGCAGCCTCCTGCACACACACAGCCTGGCACAGACCCTCGCTCATGCTACCGGGCAGCGGATTGGAACTAGATGGTCTTTAAGGTCCCTCCCAACCCACACAATTCTGTGATTCCAGGACGCCGGGTGACACAGAGCCCCTCTGAACTTGTCATTTTTCAGCCGTGCCCGCTTCGGGCCACCGCGCCGAGTGGCGATGCTCGCTTGTGTGCGAGTCCTGTGCCCAAGGCAGTGTGCTTGGCTGCCATCCTGAAGCTCCAGCAGATTTTTCTGCTCCCCAAAAGGCAACAACTACCTGAGAAAATTCACTGCTTTGAAGCCTGACTTGCTTGCACTTCCCTCCCCATCCCTCAAGCCGGGGTACAGATGGGCGCACTGGGAACCCATCGGTGTTCCCGCAAGGGGATGTGCTGGAGCGCGGTCACAACTCGTTAGTGAGCTAATTGACCGAGGCGAGCGGTGGTTTGAGGAGTAGAGACCGGTCAGCACGTCCTCGGATGGGCGATTCACCTTGTTTCACACCATCTCGGGCTAGCAGGCAGCCAGGTTCCAGAGCCACAAGCGTGGAGCATCCCTGGGGTGGTGGTGGTTCCCACGGGAGCTGCATTTCTGGAGATGTTTTGGCTTTGTCTGCTGAGCTGTCTGGTTTCAAAAAAACAAACCAAAAACAAACCCTGGAGAAAAAAATCCCCCAAAACCCCCAAGACTTGCATAAACACGTATTTCCTCCTTTCCTCTTGTTTTCCCCTGAGAATGCCTTTTGAGGCTGATTTCAGTCAAACTGGAGCCAGGAGCACAGCTGCAACGTTCAGCTGAGCTGGGACATCCCACCAGAGACTGGGTCCTCATGAGGGACCCTCAGAGGCTGAAACAGAAGCTGTGGTGTGAGCTGGCGGTGTACTAGACACTAGAGACTCCACACAGGAGAGACGATGTAAATATCTGATGTTGGCCCATTTTTACAACCAATCATAGAATGGTTTGAATTGGAAGCGACCTTAAAGACCATCCAGTCCCAACCCCCTGCCCTGGGCAGGGACACCTCCCACCACACCAGGTTGCTCCAAGCCCCCTCCAGCCTGGCCTTGAACCCCTCCAGGGATGGGGCAGCCACAGCTTCTCTGGGCAACCTGGGCCAGGCTCTCACCACCCTCACACCAAAGAAGTTCTTCCCCACATCTCAGCTCAATCTCCCCTCTTTCAGTTTAAAACCATTACACCTTGTCCTATGGCTCCCCTCCCTGATCCAGAGTCCCTCCCCATCTCTCCTGGAGCCCCTTGAGGGACTGGAAGGGGCTCTAAGGTCTCCCCGGAGCCTTCTCTTCTCCAGGCTGAACCCCCCAACTCTCTCAGCCCCCCCTCCCAGCAGAGGGGCTCCAGCCCTCCCAGCATCTCCGTGGCCTCCTCTGGCCCTCCTCCAACAGGTCCATGTCCTTCTGCTGTTGGTGGCCCCAGAGCTGGAGGCAGCACTGGGGGTGTCTCCCCAGAGTGGAGCAGAGGGGCAGAACCCCCCCTCTCCCTGCTGGGCACGGGGCTGGGGATGCAGCCCGGGATGCGGGGTCTTTCTGGGCTGCAGGCACACATTGCCAAGTAATATCCAGCTTTTCATCCACCAACACCTCCAAGTTCCCTCTCCTCAGGGCTGCTCTCCATCCCTTCACCCCCAAGCCTGGGCTGATACCAGGGGTTGCCCCAACCCAGGTGCAGAACCTTGCACTTGGCCTGGTTGAACTTCATGAAGTTCACATAGGCCCACCTCTCAAGGCTGTCCAGGTCCCTCTGGATGGCATCCTGTCTCTCAGGTGGGTCAACCGCCCCCACTTAGCTTGGTGTCACCAGCAAACTTGCCGAGGGTGCACTCCATCCCACTGTCCGTGTCAGTACTGGTCCCAGCACAGACCCCTAATCAGTCCTGAGGATCACTCCTGATGTCTCACTAGTCAACAGTAGAAAAGTATTAAAGCACATGCTGTAATCTAAACAAATCAGTTTACAATCTAATTTGTAATCCACAGTTTTTACAAATATCTATCAGCTGCAAGAAATTCAGCTCCCAAGGTCTGGCAAAGCCATGGAACGCCGTGTTCCTGTAATGCAGGGAAGCACCGAAGAGATGGCAAAGCTCCGCACTGAAACACAACCACAAAACCTGCTCCTGACAACACAGATGCTGCTTTCCAGAGCAGAGAAGAGGGGAACCAGCACCTTGGAGCTGCTGGCCCGGAGGCTGCTCCGGGAGCCCCCGCCACCAGCTCTGCCTCCCCGCGCCAGGCACGAGCTGGCTCATTTATTGTCATTATGGCCAGGCATCGTTAACGCCAGCCAGGTAATACGTGAAGTTTCTAATTCCTAGCACTTTTTTTTTTTGCTACTTGCAGGACGATCTGCAGAAGAGGCAGCAGAGCGGAATACATGCTGAAAACCCATGTTTTCCTGCCATTTCAGCGCAGCTGGGACAACCAAGGCTGGACTCACTATAAAACCTGTGTCCGTGATATTTCCATGGCAGAAAGTTTTGGCTTTATTTATTTAAACCCGCTTTCAAAAAAAATTTAAAAATTCTAGGCTTTGCTTTCATGAACAAAGTGGGGACCCACCAAACACATTATTAATTTTAACATATAATAACCGTAACGTAATACTGTTAACCACTTCTCACATACATTTAGTCCAACTTCCCTATGATTTGATACTGATGTGCTGACTCTCCCTGTCATATCCATGCACATCCAGATGAATGACAATATATTGACATAAGAACAGGGCATCACTCATGCACATGGGTACCAGTTCCAGCAGGTGAGTTTATTGGCAGGAGACAAACCCCTGCTGTTCCTCCCACTTGAAATAAATGCAGCAAAATAGTCAGAGAGCGGGGTTCGTGCGTGAAGTTAGGGGCGTTTCTAGCACAAAAAGCCTTGGGTTCACTCAGACCAGGCAGGGAGGGGAAATGTTGCTAAAGAACCCGCATTTTTCAATCCAAACAGCACTAATTGTGCCCACCCACCACTCGGTGCCAGTTCTCCCATAGCCGTCAGGGTACAGAAACCTGTCTGCTCCAAACACAGGGATCATGGCAAAACCCTGAGCTCACACGTGAGAACCATGACCTGTTTGCACATCATCCATGGATAGAGACATGGGTCACGCATCGCTCCCTGCTGCTGCACCCCCCCAGTGCCAACACATTGCCACCCCCCACCTCCTTCCAGCTTTGTAACCTCCTCCCTACAAAACCCTCTTCCCCGGGTATAAACGGCCAACCTGGTACTGCCGTGCCCTGGAGAGAAACAGAGCATGAAACCAACCCTTAAGGTTCTTCTTCTTTCCTCCTAGGGCACATTGAGAAAGCAGAACTAATTTGGGTAATTTACAGGGGGAGAGGAAAAAAAAAAATGTCACATTGAATTTATAACCCCCAAATAAAACCAGCTACCACTGGGCTACTGCACAAGACGCCCAAACCAAAGCCCACGAGAAGCCAACACCTTCTTTTCCATCTCACTCTAACAGACAAGAAACAAAGAGGATTGTTAAATTCAAAAGCTCCCTGATGACTCGGGGCATCTATAAACACAGATAAAAACCAACTTTCTAAACCTCCTCATTTTTAGCCTAAACACTTTAATGAGAATCATGTGAGCAAACCATCCTGCAAATGAGGACTTGAGTCAGCCTTGAGTTGACCCGGGGCAAAAACGAGCCAGTGAGATGGTCCCTGGAGAAACGCCGCCTTCCCGGGCTCGCTCTTCTGCATTTCACTGTTGGGAAATATTTACTGGTTCACCAATGGCAACATCTCAGCGCTGCCTCCAGATGCACAGAGAGGATGCTGAGATGCTCCTCAAAATGCTTACAACTCACTCCACCACATCAATCATCTGAAATCATGCTAAAGAGTCAAATGCCATAACAGATTATCAGATGATGCTCTAAGAAGAGTAATTCCTGTCAATGACTGAATACTCCATGTCCCAGAGCAAGACATCTGCCTCAATTAAAAACATTGAGTCATTTTCCATCAAAAACATGTCCTTCCAAACCCTACCTGGACTCGGAAACATTTACAAATCTTGTTATTTTTCAAGTGGTGCCTGCAGGACAGAGATTGAACGTGTTTATGGTGTAACACTTCTGCCACCAAACGTCAGAACTTTGCACCCAGGACCTCCAAAGATTAAGAAGGGAAAGAGGTGGGGGTGAGGTGGACACCCGTCCAGGTGGGAGAGCTGCCTTCCCAGCCTCGAACGCACTGGAGATTCCCACGGGAAGACTATTCCCTCGGAGGAAAACAAAACTCCATCACGGGGGTGCTGTTTCAGTCTTGGCTCGGTGCAAGAATTTCATCTTCCCCAAAAGCCGATGGGGCCCAAGGAGCAGATTTCCCAGCGATGGGAGTTACAGATTTCAGATGCGGCGAAGCTGCTGGCTGGCGGGGGGGGGGGAACAGCTGCGGGCACACAGCAGTTTGTGCTGCCTGCCCTATATATTGGCCTGCCCCATTTAAGGACCCCAGGTGCGCAAGAGACTAGAAAGCCCCAGAGCTTTAAATACACCTGAAACCCTTCCTCCCTCTGCTCTTCAGCGACTCCCCGAAAGGCCCCGGGTTTATCTGCCTCCCCGCACCGACGGTCGGTACGCACCGCGTCTCCTTCACTGCTCCAGTTCTCATCCAGGCGTAACAAATTAAAAAAGGAGCATATGTTAAGATTAAGTGCAGCTGATGATTTTTCTTTCCTGGAGAGGAGAAAGAGCTCAGTGAGACAAGAAGAGAGCACGCCAGGAGAAAAGCTAGGGTCTCAACTGGTCCTCGGAGAAGCCCAACTCCTGTGTTCCAACACAGCAGCACATTTCTAAAGGGGGCAGGTTCAGCACCCACTCAATAAATAAGATTTCACTGTATTTATTTGCTTTGAAGACGTCTTTCACCTCTGGTGTTTAGCACAAAGAGAGTGCTGCTGTGATAGGTAACCTCTGAAGAATGGCCAGCGTTTACTCGCATTATAAACTGCATAAAGAAGCTGCTTTGTTAGTCTCTTCGTGCCCGTGGGTTTGAGGAAAGGGAAAAGGCCCAAGAAAAGAAACAGCAAGAAGTTAGGGAGCACCTCAAATAGACTGGAATTTAAATTAATCCTTAAATGCCTTTGGCAATCAGAGAATAAACTAAGCAACGAAAAAGAAAGAAAAACACTGCATGAGGACAACTGGATGTTACCTTCCCCCCAAAAGCAAGATAAGGAGCCAGAGAAGCAGCCACGAATAACTGCGGGGGCAGACAGACACGAATGGTCTCCTCTCTGTCCGCTTCCCAGAGTTCAACACATAGTTCCGACAGATGGCAGACCAATATCAGGCTGAGAGATTTATATTTATTAACAAAAAGCGGATGGTGAACCTGTCTCGCATCCTTGCTGGGGCCACGACTCCCAGGTTGTGTCTCCCACACGCACGGTGGCATTTTAAAGCCGTGACGGGGAGGGATGGAGAGCCCGAGGCTGGCGATGCTCCACTCTGCAGAAGGATGCTCAAGAGAAAAAGCCTTCATCCAGCCGCAATGTCAGAGCTGCGAGACTGCCAGGAGCAGGCAAAGAGAGAAAGAGTCTCTGCTACGGTGCAGAAATGGGGATGCTTTATGTGAATTTTCACCGTGGCATTTCCATGGGCGCTATTTAACACCATCCACCAAGCTCTGTGTAAGCACATGGAGTATGTGCAGGATCTTAAACCCAGTATCAGCTCAACACAGTAAAGCCTTTCCCTCCTCCTGCATGGACTTAGAGTCTGTGCCAGGTGTTTGGAGGGGACATACAGCACAAACATCGATATCTTCAAGCCATTCTCGATGCAGGTATAGGATTCCCCTTGATTCACTGTCACCACAGTTAAGAAGGATGAGGAACCTGCCTGCCCTGGGAGGGATTTTGTAGACCCTTTTCATGAACAAGCTCCACAGAGTCTGATCTGCTCCCCATGAACCTGTTCGCCAGACTTGAGCACTCCAGCTTTCTGTAGAAGTCAAAACATGAAAGATATTGGAAGAAATAAGAGAAAAAGACATTAAAAATGAGAGAGCACTGCATGACTAGCAGGTACACATGGGTAAGGGTTTGCTTTTCCCTTCTGCAGCACAGAGAGAGCAGACTCAGTCAGCCCTTGCCAACAAGCCTTTGACCACTAAGCCGCTAGATTGGAAGTCTGAAAATTAATGGAGTTTTGGGGTTAGTTGATGCCTTTTGAACAAAAGACTGCGTACAAGGGTTTGCCCAGTGGTTCAGTGGTTTCAGAAGTGAAAGCAAGTAACAGTTTCACACAAAGAGGAGGTTTAATCAGAGCAGATGTTTTTGAGTTTCATCTAGAACAGGCAAAATACGCTCATAACCTAAAAAGCCACTCCTCACCTCAAAAAGATAAGAGCCCAAAATTCATACCTGCCTCTTGAGAGCGAGGGATAGAAGAATTGTCCCAGCAGCCACATCCGAGGTGAAGTCTGGCAGGAGAAACTCTTTGGTGACCCCGGAGCCAGGTCCCAGCTCATTCTGGAGCCAACAGACAGATGGACATGGCCAAAGGTGATTCCACCCATCCCAAAATGCTGCAGGGGAGATAAGCCCCTCTCCAGACACACCTCTCTTTCCACTCGCCCTACCACCTCGGATCGCCATTCGGACTAGAGGCATGAATTATAAATCACCTACAAATCAGCAAGACAAGCCCTTCCTAGAAACCGTCCTTAGGACCAGTGGGTCATTTCCCCACCATTGACACAGGTAAGAGTCTCTGGATTAAGATAAGGCAATGCAAAGCTTGTCTAAATCAGAGAATGGTTTGGGATGGAAGGGACCTTAGAGATCATCAAGTGCCACCCCCTGCCCTGGGCAGGGACACCTCCCACCAGATCAGATTGCTCCAAGCCCCCTCCAACCTGCCCTTGAACCCCTCCAGGGATGGGGCAGCCACAGCTTCTCAGGGCAACCTGGGCCAGGCTCTCACCACCCTCACACCAAAGAATTTCTTCATGAGATCTCATCTCAACCTCCCCTCTTCCAGTTTAAAACTGTTCCCTCTTGTCCTACGTCTCCACTCCCTGATCAAGAGTCCCTCCCCATGAAGGAGGATCCATTATTAAATGGATGAAAGGCCATTTCAAAGATGGAAACAAAGGAAGGATGCACCTAGGTGCCCTCTCCAGTGTCTGGCAGGACCCTGCCCACAGCCCAGGAGAGCTGCTCTGAGGTAATCAGCTTGATATATCCTTCTGGAGAAAACGCCAGGGAAAATGGCCCAAGCCCATCCATCCCAACCCAAAGGCGGCGACGATGAAAAGGACCCGCTGCAGTTGGCTTCCGTGGCAGGGCTCCCTGTCGACAGTCTGAATGCAAACGAGAGGCAGCATCAGCAGAACCTGACCTGATAATGTAAATAGGGTGAAATGAAATATGGTTCGCCACCTCCCCAGCTTTGGCGAATGTTTATTTTGAATAACATGCTTATCTGCTCCAACTGCTCACCATCTGTTTTCAGTCTCCACCAAGCTAATATTTTTCACATTTAGGAACTGAGAAATGGGGAAGAATTACATTTAAATTTTATTAACATCTTTCCTCCGCTCGAAGGTTGCCTTTCCCTCCCCTTGACGGCTCTAAGCCATCTGTGGAGCACCTTCGCCATTCTCCAAGGCGTGCAGATGAGGGGTTATCTACATGCAAAGCAAGAGGATCGTTATTTAGACTTCCAGAAGACAGCGTTTACTGCTGCTCCACTGCAATCCCTCCATCACCTGCTTCCAAACAGCTTCCCCCAAGCTCAAACTGAAATCACATCGTTGAGGAAAGAGCCAGTATTTTATCTTTTTGCAGCATCACGGCATCAAAAAGTGATGGAGGGGGAAGACTGAAGATAAGCATCGGAAACAAGGCAGCCGATACGGCAGCCTTTGGAAAAAACAGGACGGTTGGGTTAATCCCAGTTTGGTGGGGAGGGAGACGTTAAAAGATTTGCAGTCAAGATTACATTTCTACACAAATATTGACATTTATTTGCTCGTAGGGTGGTTTCCAGAGGTCTCCCTTTGCTCGAGACTCTCTTGAGTCAATAAATGACAATTTACAACCAGAACTGGCAGCCACGACCGTGTCACATAAACAGGTCAGCAGCAAATGTTGGTCAACTGAGATCCTTCTCCGTCCTCCTCCCTCCACGCCAAAGCACGGAGTTGGCCGGGATGATACTACAGCATCTGTCGCTGTGGGTAACTTATGCTACCACACGGATACTTCCTCCACTCAACGCAATCAGCCTATTTTTACCCCGTTGAGCTTGGCTTTATAGCACATCGAGGCTCCTGAGCTGTAAGATGCTGTGGGAGTGGAGAGGACTCGGCACCTCGCAGGAGAGCCTCTCATCAGACAGGAGGGAGCTGCCGAGCCTGGGACAGGCATTTTATAAATCAAAAATAAACGCGTGTATCTCCATTGCCATCTCTTCCTCTCCCACACACAGCTGTTTCACTTTAAATCTCAATTCAATGTGAAACTCAGATAGAAGAACTTGAAAGAGCAAAGTATGTTATCACTCGCAACCAGTCCAGAAAGCAGTTAATAAGGGAAATAAGATTAATAATTTATTCCTGAAGGCAGACTGCAGATCTTTATCTGCCCTGCCCTTCAGTGATTTTTACAAAACCCTATTAATGTGTCTGATTCTACAAACTCATCAGCAGCACAGGTTGGACTTCACAGCAGTTCTCTTCTGCTGCTTCCTCACCCAACACTGGCTCTGCCCTTGCCCCACCAGCATCAGACCCACCAGCACAAACCCACCCGCAACGTCTCACCCTCCTCACCTCTGGCTTCTTTTTGGTCCACAAACTCACACCAGGGCCAGCAGTGCAAACCCATGGCTGCAACATCCATCCCACAAAGTATCACATCCAACAACCCCTGCTGTGGGACACACATCAGCGCCCTCAAATTCTGGTTATCTTGCTTCTACAGCCTGTAGAAGAGCTGTTGGGAGCTCTGGAGCCTCCAACAGCAGAAGGACATGGAGCTGTTGGAGCGGGGCCAGAGGAGGCCACGGAGATGCTGGGAGGGCTGGAGCCCCTCTGCTGGGAGGGGGAGCTGAGAGAGTTGGGGGGGTTCAGCCTGGAGAAGAGAAGGCTCCAGAGAGACCTTGGAGCCCCTTCCAGTCCCTCAAGGGGCTCCAGGAAAGCTGGGGAGGGACTCTGGATCAGGGAGGGGAGCCATAGGGCAAGAGGGAAGGGTTTGACACTGAAAGAGGGGAGATTGAGCTGAGATGTGGGGAAGAACTTCTTTGGTGTGAGGGTGGTGAGAGCCTGGCCCAGGTTGCCCAGAGAAGCTGTGGCTGCCCCATCCCTGGAGGGGTTCAAGGCCAGGTTGGAGGGGGCTTGGAGCAACCTGGGCTGGTGGGAGGTGTCCCTGCCCAGGGCAGGGGGTTGGGACTGGATGGTCTTTAAGGTCCCTTCCAATTCTAACTGTTCTATGATTCTCCAAGTACACAAACCACTTTGGTATGGTTCCCTCCATTCTCCTGTTCTCTCTTCCATGAAGCTCAGACTGCAAAAGGTGCCCTGAAGACATCTACCACAGCACAGAGCCACCTGGGAGCTGTTGCTGCTCTCACCAACACACCACAGTAATTCCCTTCCCACACTGCTAGTGCCTGAACAAGTAAATTTTGGGGACTCAAGTCCTGCCAAGAGCTTTTGCTCATCAGCTGTCTCAAAGGGATGGAGCAAGCACCGTCAAGCCCCAGGGCAGGCGACCCTCCTCATCCTCCCCAGCTGCTTGCTCTGCCCCCATCACAGACATCCATCCTGCAGGGAGGGATATACCTCTGGAATATATATCCCTGCAGAAGATATTCCTGGAAACCAAAGCCTGCAGAGCAGCCAGCACTTCAGTTTGAGGATGGGAAAATCTTGGAGAGGGAGGGTCATTACCCCCGTTCCCCAAAAAGCACCTTGGATGCTCACCAATTCATTTGATTATTACCGCTAAAGTATTTTGGTAATTTCTGATTAGTTCATTTTCCATTTAAAGTTACAGAATCAAGACTTTTTTAAAAGTGTCCACTTCTATTACAATATTAAGAAATATTTACTCCTCCACACTATTTACTTATCAGGCTAAAGCGCTCAGAATGAAAAATGAAAGCAGTTCCACATATCAAACAGGCAATTATCACAATCATGGAAAAATTAGTTCTTAAAAGTCTCAGCCTGCTGCAGGGCTCTCCAAATCCTCCAGCGCTGAGCGAAACGACGGTGGTGGGAGCAAACTTTCCAGATGGGAACATCTGCCTCTCATTTGCAGCAGGGAAGAAAACACCAGGAGGATTAACGGCTCCTGAGTCCGGTGGAGCCCAGACACAACACGTACAGAAGGGATAGCATTTAGAAAGATGTGAAGAAACAGCTTGGTTTGAAAGATTATTTTTTGTGATTATTATTTTGTGGGGCTTCTACATATGGAGAAGTTTGATGTCAGGGGAAAAAAAGAGCTTGAGTTTCACTTATAGTAAATGCTATGTGTAGGGAAAGCAAGAATTGAGTTAACTATGAACACATGAATGATATACAGCACTTTTACCATCTCAGCTACTTTTCAGATATGAAGAGTCATTCAAAAAGTTGGCTTTAAGGGTCGATCCCCAAAAGGTCTGAAATCGATCCCTGCTCAGAGCAGCAAGGCCATGCACAGGGCAATTCACCTTTCTGGGGTCCAGGGACTGAACATCAAGTTTACTCCGGAGAGTAAAAAGTGACTCAACATGTAGGAAACCCATGGCTGAAGGACACTTCAACCCAGGCTCCCCGGCAGAGCTAACACTGAAAGTCCATTCCTCTTCCTGGTATTCCTTAACCTCTGCCACAGTTGAGGGACAGCATCTCTTGAGGCCCCATCCCTGGAGGGGTTCAAGGCCAGGTTGGAGGGGACTTGGAGCAACCTGGTCTGGTGGGCGGTGTCCCTGCCCAGGGCAGGGGGTTGGGACTGGAGGATCTTCAAGGTCCCTTCCAACCCAAACCATTCTGTGATCAGTGTCTGACACTTCAATTGGGGCAGCATTGCGTGTGCATAGGTCGCTGGAGAGGATGGAACCCGGCCCAAACAGCTGCCTACCTTTGTAAATCATGGAGTCATTGAATGGGTAGAGTTGGAACGGACCTTAAAGACCATCTAGTTCCAACCCCCTGGGTTGGGGCAGCCACAGCTTCTCTGGGCAACCTGGGCCAGGCTCTCACCACCCTCACAGCTTGGTTCTGCCACGGTGTCTGCAGCCAACACGCAAGATGTCCTCTGCACTTCAACACCAAAGCCACCAGCATCGGTGTGTCACAGCTTTCCTCCGCATCTTCAGTGTTCCACAGCAGCACTTTTTGATGGCAGAGGTACCCATTATAGCAACTCAAACTCTTCTTATTTTTAATTAACAGCCTAGTTCTTGATGCCTATGCAATACCCACCAGTTTTCAGTGGTGTAAGCCCTCCTGGAAGAGCCCCAACCTGTTGCACAGGGTGACAACAACATTAAATGCAGGTAACTCTGAAACAGGACCCAAGTGTTGAAACAAGAAAGCTTCAGAACAGATGCAATTGCCTTTAAAACTTTAGACCTTTGCAAGCAGTTGGGTTTAAACCAAAGTTGTGCTAAACTCTGCTGAGGGATAAAGAAAAATAATTTATTCCCCCAAATCCCACAGGTTATACAGAAGAACAACAACTGAGCACTGTAATTTTGGGAGTGGAAATCTGTTTTTTTCCTTCCTGCTCAGGCTAAATGATATCAAGTAAATAAAGGCACAACTTTTGTACCTGTAAAATTTTGGGCGATCCAAAATGGGGGAAAAAACCATAGTGAAACAAGTTCTAACTTTTGAAAGCATTTTCCACCTTAACAGCGGCTCTGAGGCAGCCTTTAGGATAGGATTTTATCTCGCACTCATAAATCCTTTTAGAACTTGGACTGCTGGCCATTTAACAAGCAGCTCCACCCTTCTCCTGCTCTCCAGATGAAACACATATGCACCGAGCTCCATTTTGTTACCTTCCTCTCCAACCCAGCAGCATCGGAAAAAGGGGTGGCGAATCCCAGGGAGCGGTGTTTAATTGGCATGCTCTTATTACTAATTAGCTCCAAGGGGTTCTCCACAGCTCGTAATGGTCAACAGAAATGCATCCACTGGTTTAAACAGGCTTCAGAGAGGCAGAGATGTTGGAGGGGACTCCAAGGAGCAACCCTGCTGCAGGCAGGGGAACCCAGGCCACCACCACAGCTCCTCGTGGAGAAGCCAGCGTGGGGCCACCACCATTGCAGCCCTCACTGGGCTCGTGCAGATCCAGGTATGGGTCTGAAGAAGCCTTGGGGCGGGGTGGGGGGCTGTAGAGTTGTCTCATCGGGGGGAAGCATTCCCAGAAGGTTCTGGCTGCCATGCAGCTTCTCTGCAGCGTGTCCTGCACAAGAACCTCTCGCACGCCCAGGGAAGTGGTAGAGTCACCATCCCTGGAGGTATTTGCCATGTAGACATGGTGCTGAGGGACATGGGTTAGCGATGGGTCCAGCCCCTGCTCCCTGCCCCACAGCTGCAAAGAGGCCCAGAAGAGCACTGCGGGTCCAGCATTCCCTCAGCTTCCCCAGGGAAAGCCGTGTTTCCAACCCAAGCCACTTCCCAGGGGATTTTTGCTGGGACCTGCAGCTCCCAGGCTGTGAGTTTGGTTCATTCCTGGAAGCTGATAAAAATAAAAAGTAGCGATGGTCTATTCTGAGATACCAGGCTAGCGACCCTGCTTTTCCACCATCCGGTGTTTCACATCCTAGCTCTTGGTTTCAGTAGGAAAATTAAAGTTGTGGAAGAGGAGGTAAATTTCTAGCCAATTCCATAAGAAATTCAGCAGATGCCGAGAAAGATGCTGTTTCTGGGTCAGCGCAGCGAGAGCCTTTGCTGAAAGGCTTCCTTCCCACCAGCGGTCCCTCTCCGCTCGCTGCAGGATGAATCCCTGCCTCCTCGGGAGCAATCGTGCAGGGAGTCTCCTCAGAGAGAAGCATGACATCCAGCGGGGGCCATCTCACTCCCTGCTGCATTTTTAACCCGACTCCAAGCAGCGAAGCGAGGGTGTGAAGCCCCGTGACACAGAGATGGGGAAAATGGGATCCCAACGCTGCGGCTACCGGGGCTTCCAGTCCTCTGCTCCCTCTTAGCTGCTGGGAACCAGTTTGATCACACTCAGCACCCGTTCCTACTGGGATGTTTGAACAGAAGCTCCTACAGATTGTTAAGAGCATCTTTTGGACCAATAGGTCTCCGGTAAAAAAATATCCCTGTGCTCCAGACTTAAGGGTCCTGGCTCCAGCCTGCCAGCTCAACACACTTCTGCTCCCCAGCACCGCATGGGGAACTCCCACGTAGCTCATAACTTTGGAGGTGAAAAAATGCAGGTTTTCTGCTGCCCTTCAGAGCCCCCATGAACCAGGAGGGGCATCAAGAACCACCAGAAGCAGCTCCTGCTGTGGAAGAAGCTGGCACGAGCTGTGCTACCCAGGCGCCCCAGCAGCACCCATGGGTGACAAGTGATGGCATGGCCTGGGCTGGCACAAAGCTGCTGGCAGTGAGGTTTACTCGAGTTTTGCATCAGAGAACCCAGAAATGGTTCAACCACAGCAGCAAAAGGAAAATACAAGCCTCCTTTGGAAGAGACAGCCCTTGTCTATAATATGATCCTGCCTATATGCGATCCTGCCTCACTGGGTGCAACAAATGAGCATCCTCCAGGACTTGGACAAGATAAGAAGGACAAATTCTGGATCCTGCACTACTCCTGACCAGACAGGGAAATACAGACACAGCTCACAGAAATATATAGCCTGTGTAAGGCAAAGACATCCCGGAGCACCTCACAGGTTCCTACAGCCCAGGGTAAAAGCATAACAGCTTCAAAATCATTAGAGGAGGAAAACAGCCTCATTTAAAACAAGAGGATGGACTGAAAACCACCATAAATTCTCCTTAAGGTCACCCTCTACTTGAAGATTTAAGAACTTTAAATCTGGTTACCAAACAGATACAGGAGCAGGTTTGAGTCAGAATTTTTAAAACAACAATTTAAGACTATATCCTCCCAGTCCTCCATCTCCTGAGCCCTGCTCCTTGATGATTTGGTTCTCACCGCTAGAAATCAACATAAAAAAACCACACCTGGCCTCAAAAAAATAGCCAGTACTGAGCAAATCTGGCTTTCTTGTAGCATCACAAATGCCACTGGGCATGCGGGGATCTGAAGCCGATGAGAACTGGTCCAGCAGACCTGGTGTCCAAGGGGTGAGGGTATCCAGCGAGTAGAAAAGAGTCGAGTATCACAGGAACTGAGATAAAAGAGTCTATTCATACAAGACGGAGCCAAAGTACCAGCGCCAGCAGCCCAAGCACCACTACCAGTAAGAAGTGGCATTATTTACCAGTTAAGGCCATTTACTTAAAGTGAGAAGATCAAGGCAGAACATCACATTTAACCCATAACAATCAACCAGACCACAGAGGGGCACGAATAATACCAAGGAGACCCAAAGCTATTACCAAAAGCCTAAATTAAGCTAGAAAAAAACCAAAGCTGTTAAGCACAGACCAGGTACAAATCCCGACCACCTGAAGATGAAGCAGTCCAGAAGCTGACAGGCAAAAGGGCTAGTTTAGGTGAAAACAAGGGTCATTTCTGCAAAACCTAAACAAAACAGAAACCCAACCCAAAACAAACCACCATCCAAGTTCTGCCACAAACCCAGAATGAAGCAATCAAGGCAGGACACAGGGAAAACAAGCTCCCTCGGGTCCCTGAATTTTCCTTTCTTTTCCAAGTATAAAGTGGAGTCCAACAGAGTCTCCTTTCTCTGGATGGAGGCTGAAGAGCAGGAGCTCACCCACCACCAGCCAGCTCCAGGGCTGAAGTTCCACCAAACTGGGCAAGTTGTTCAAGAAATCAAGGAGGAACTTGGAAAAGGCTTGGGAAGTCTTTTTCATCCCCATTATTTACAACTTCCTACGAGAGCCAAAGTCCAAACCAAGGACCACAAGCATTCTTCACCTCGCAGTCCTCTGTGGCTTTACTTCTGCAGCCGTTGCACCACTAACGCCCTTCTTGCTACCCTGTCAATGGTCCTAAGGTCTCTAAGACTTGCTACTCACGCCGTAACTCCCGTTGGCTCTCTGTAGAGAGCATTCCTCCTTCACTTGGGCGCTAAGTACATTAACTGCTGCCCAGCTAATATTCCCTCCCGATCGATGACACACACAGCAGCCCTGCCAAATGACAATTCTGCCTCTTTAAAAACACTTCTCACATTACTACACAAAGAGCTCATCCCCTTCATCCCAAAGCCCATCAGCACGTGGAAAGCTTTCCACTGTCTCACAAAGCTGGAAGCACAGGAACAACACATTTAGGGATGGTTTTTAGAGAGCCTGATGATGTAGATGGGCACCTACATACCTTCAGGAGAGGAGCCACTGGTGCAATGCTGGAGCATCATACAATCGTAGAATGGTTTGGGTTGGAAGGGACCTCAAAGACCATCTAGTCCAACCCCTTGCCCTGGGCAGGGACACCTCCCAGCAGCCCAGGTTGCTCAAAGCCCCATCCAACCTGCCCTTGAACCCCTCCAGGGATGGGGCAGCCACAGCTTCTCTGGGCAACTTGGGCCAGGCTCTCACCACCCTCACACCAAAGAAGCTCTTGCTAGGATCTCATCAAAATCTCCCCTCTTTCAGTGTCAAACCCTTTCCCCTCGTCCTATGGCTCCCCTCCCTGATGAAGAGTCCCTCCCCAGCTTTCCTGGAGCCCCTTTAGGGACTGGAAGGGGCTCTAAGGTCTCCCTGGAGCCTTCTCTTCTCCAGGCTGAACCCCCCCAACTCTCTCAGCCCCCCCTCACAGCAGAGGGGCTCCAGCCCTTGGAGCATCTTCATGGCCTCCTCTGGCCCCGCTCCAACAGGTCCACGTCCTGCCTGTGCTGAACCACCATCTCCTGCAGAGCCCAGGCACGGAGAGATGAGGGTGGACAGCAGAGCCATTAAAGCTCATTACTTTTTGGTGTCTTCAGGGAATGACGCCAGCAGAGATGGACACACAGCAGTAATTGTCTCTGCTGCTCTGCTGTGCCTCCTTCCTCTCTCTCTCCTGGGCAGCAGAGATGGAGATTTTCCATGGATAACCTCTAGAGATCAGTGACGCACAGGAACCATAGATCGAAGCTTTTGGCTCAGCTGCTGATGCCCTTGCTTTCACAGCATCATGCTGCAACACTGCACAGAGAAGACCTTCCAACTCATCATTCTTAAGGTTGTCCTAAACCAGTTGCCAGCAACCGACGTTAACCTCCTCATCATCAACTGGAGCACAAGGGAAAGACAAAGATGACATTAACCAAGAAGCGCAACCACCAGAATTGCAAAACCAGGGAAGAGAAAACCCACCCCGCAAACAAAAAGAAACCCAGAAAAAGCCCAAGTTTGTTTTAAACTGCTATTTTCCTCCCACGGTCACGGCGAAGCCTGTGACACTGTGCCTATAAATTTCCACTAATGATGCGGCAGCGAAGCAGAGCCCCATCTGTGCTCGGGCACAGGTGAGACTTTTCACTATCGTGTAAGTGCAGGCTGCCTTTCAATTACACTCACCAGGCCATTAGGCAAATTAGATTTGCATATGAGAGGATAACTAGAAAGTCAAGAAATAGGCCCTGAAGTAAAATCCATTTTATAACCTACATATCCCTGGGAGGCTGTGGACAGTAGGCTTGCTGTTCAACCCAGGGCTGTGGCTGATGTTCCTGTTTTCCAGGTTTCTGCTCTTAGAACTGGCGTAGTTTTGAGGACAGTCCCTCCACCACACAGAACCCAAGCCAGGTAAAGACATCTGCGTCCCCAGCTTCCTGAACACATACCCATTTCTGCAGGGCTTTGCATCATTTGGAGGTTCTGCCTTGGAGTAGGCTTGAGAGTAGATTCAAATATTATTGGCCCTGGAGAACTTATATTGATTCCACCTGGATTTCAAGAAATATTCCACTAAATTACAGAATTATTCCCAACACCCTACAAAATTATTCCCAGCACCCTAAGAAGGTGCACTGGCACATGCTGCTCAGCGGTATGGGATTACACTGGTGTCCCATGTCACCAAGGATGTTCGTGTGGACCAAACGGTCCTGCTCAGGTGATCCTGAAGAATTAATCTGCCCACACGTACTTTCCCCCCACCCCCACCCCAGTGAGTGTATGCAAAACAGAGACAACCTAGCTCATCTCCCAGAATCCAGATGGCACTTGCAAACCTTGTCTGTGTATCAAATGTTGTTTTTTAGATCAAGTGTCCCTGGTTGACAACACAGAACTTCACAATGCTATCTTTAGAGAGGCTTCTCTGCAAAGAAACACCCTTTGAGCATACGTTATAGGGAAGATGCCAATATGGCAGAGCAAAAGTACCTGTTTCTGGGGGCTCAGATAAACCCCTAACAAGCCGAGCCTGGCCAAAGATGAAGGGTCATCCAGCTCCCCTTTGAACACCAAGCCCCTACAGAAGAGATGTGTCAACAAGTTAACATCGAAGAGATGCAGGATGAGCTCAAGGCAAAGTCCACTCACACACAAGAATTACCAAAAACCCCTACTAAATGAGTTAGAATAGCTGAAAACAGATAGCAAAATACAACACTTTCCGTTCCTTCATTTCTCCTACAGGTTTAGAGATTCTTACCCTACTTTCCTGTTGATCTAAATGCACGGGGCTGATAATAAACCAATAGTTCTCTTCCTCAAAGCCTTCGTTTCCTCCTCCAGATTTCAGGTAAAGATAAAAGCAGCACATGCAAAGCAACTACTTTTTTTTTTTTTTTTTTTNAAAAAAAAAGCAGCCTGTTAATAAAGAACAAAACTCCACAAAACTTTCAGTTTCACACATTCCTGAGATGCTGATGTTACCCTCAACAAAAAAAAAAATTAGTAGTAGCTGTTAAAAATAACCCCACTACACTCCAGAACCCCCCCAACCCGAGTTGTTTTCTGTGCTTTTCATCTGCAAGAACAAGAATCATTACCTGCACGTGAAAAAGCATGAAAAACCTGTACATGCTCCCACTAAGCAGGCAAATGGGATTACAAAAGCCTGGAGAAGACAAAGGCGGCCGCAGAAGCAGCAAAAGGTTGTGATATAGCTCATCCCCAGGATCAGAAGGTGACACCACCAGCAGCGCAGTGGCTGAAATAACCCCTCGCACCCACTGCTGAAAAGAACATTTCAGAACAGCGACATCAGGTAAAGCAGCTTCTTTTGAAAAAAAAAAAAGAAAAAAAAGAAAAAAAAAAAAGAAAGCGATCCAGGAGGTAGCTCCTTCCATATTGCAGGCGCTCACAGTAAACACCATATGGCCTGTTAATTTAATTAGGGAGAAGAAACCCCCTAAGTTTGAGATTTGACTTTGAAGGGTTTAAAACAAGTATGAGGAAAATGGCTCAAGATACTCTATTGGGTTGTCTTGCTGGCTTCATCCATCCTTCTGACCCCATTCAGCTGGTGGCTCTCCCCATGCTGCACGGCACCTCTAAGGGGCTGATTTATTATTATTTTTTTTAAAAAAGTCCACTACCAGATGTGCACAACCTCCTCCACCATTGCACCTGCAGGGCTGCTTCCCAGGAAGATCTGGGTGGTCCACGTCAGGTAGACAAACGAGGATGGGTCTTTATCAGAGAGGAGGTACATGCAGTAAATAACCTGAGTTCTATCAGCTGGACCCATCTCCTCAGATGCCAACCAGAATTTTTATTTTAAATCCTTCTCACAAACTATATTGGCAGGTCCCACCCATCGAGGCAGGTTGGACCTCAAGGTGGAGATCAAGCTGACAAATGTCAAAGAACCAGTGCTGAGACATAACCTCTTAGAATTCCATTCCCCATCTGTAAATAAGTTTACATTTGTAATCTTGAGGTCAACCAAGTCTCAGAAGTTCTCAAAGACTTCTCTATCTGAGCAAAGACTCACTGTAGCTTCTAATCCCAAAGTAGCAACAGGAACTCTTTGGCCAAAGGGGCTGCGTTATCAGAATAAAAAGTCATTGCCTGTTTTGACCAGGTCTTCCACATAAAAGACGTGGGAGAGAAATGGAAATTCCTTCTCCAACTAGGAGAGAAAGCCAGTCTAGAGACTTGACCATCCCAAGCATCCTAATGCAGTTCCTCCACTGGTAGGAGCTACTTATTAAAGCCCCATAACCTTAATAAAAAGTGGAGAAATAAAGTAAAAAAAGCTCTGTACTGATTTCCCTCTTTTTTTTTTTTTTTTTTTTTTTTTTTTTTTTTTTTTTGCTTTTATCTTGACAATTCACAGTTGTTAAATGTTTTTTCTGAGGAGAGAGGAGAACATCTAAAGTCTTTTCTAGACAGAGGTTTGCATCTATATGTCTGTACAGCAACAGGAGGACGTGGTACCACCATCACACCAGAGCATCCTGCCAGGTCTCATCCTGAGCGGTCTAGGGCTGCCCAGTGCATCACTGGGAAGGAACAAGACAGGGCCCATGGACGTGGCTGCAGAGGCACCGCCAAGAACACAAAGACAGAAAACCTACTGATTATCTGTGAAACAGCCTCACACACCGTAACGAATGAGGTTTATGAGGCTTTGATGGACCTTCGTCTCCAAGGAGCCTGCTCAGGCCTAGGCAGTAGCAGGGGAGGGACACCTTGGTTGTGGTGCTTTAAGGACCATCACCCCCCAGCAAGGTGCTCTGTCAGGAGCCACCAGCATAAACCTTGTCAGCTGCAGCGCTGGAGTACAACCAAAGTCCTTTTGTGAGGCCCTGCGTGTCACAAGGGAAACCCAATGTTTCTCCATGGAGGTATATACTACAACTGACTGACCTCCAGGCTTGCATAGGCCTTTGTCACCCAAGTTGTTTGGGCAAAAGCACAGAGGAAAGCTATGCCTGATGCCTCCACCGCAGAGACAAGCTGCCACTCACCTCCATTCCTGCCCGGCACAAAGTAGGTCAGGGCTGTGTGGGCTGGTCCCATCATCACAGGACATGACCCACCCATACTCCTCAATGGAGATGCTCCCTGCCTCTGCAGAGCACCTTCATTTTCAAGTCCTAGGCAGGGCACCAAGAGATCATACAGTTATAGAATCATAGAATGGTTTGGGTTGGAAGGGACCTTAAAGGCCATCCAGTTCCATCCCCCTGCCCTGGGCAGGGACACCTCCCACCAGACCAGGTTGCTCCAAGCCCCCTCCAACCTGCCCTTGAACCCCTCCAGGGATGGGGCAGCCACAGCTTCTCTGGGCAACCTGGGACACGCTCTCACCACCCTCACACCAAAGAAGTTCTTCCCCACATCTCAGCTCAATCTCCCCTCTTTCAGTTTAAAACCATTACACCTTGTCCTATGGCTCCCCTCCCTGATCACGAGTCCCTCCCCATCTCTCCTGGAGCCCCTTTAGGGACTGGAAGGGGCTCCAAGGTCTCCCCGGAGCCTTCTCTTCTCCAGGCTGAACCGCCCCAACTCTCTCAGCCCCCTCCTCCCAGCAGAGGGACTCCAGCCCTCCCAGCATCTCCATGGCCCACTCCCTCTCTCCTGTTACTACCTGCAGCACATCCCACCTCAGGACAAACCCAGGCCGTCCATGTCTCTGCCAGCAGGAAACCCAGAAGAGGTTTTGGGGTTTCATGCAACCTGCCGTCCTGTGGACGCATCATACCAGGAAAAAAAAAAACAAACCAAACCACATTGTTCCTAGAATTTTGTAACGTCCGTTGGCGTGTAGTTCCTTTGGCTCCTCTCAACAGTTGACTACGCTCACACATTAATAACTGACTTGGTCAAGTTTTATTTTCTTTTCCACCCAGACTCTGTGTGTCTGTTTAATAGGTGTGCCACAGCAAGAGGCCAGAGACCAGAATTTCCCATTTTCTTGTAAAAAAAAAAAAAACCAAACCAAACAACAAAAACAAACCAACCCCAAATCCCCATAACCAAACATCCAAAGCCCAGCAGACTTCTTCCTGCTCGCAAGAAAACCTCCTCTCAGGACACTGCAAAGATTTAATTTACTACCACTTGCCCTCTGGTTATTTTACATTTATGGGGTGGGGGCTGAAGGAAGGAAGAAAGCAGGGAGAGGGCTGTAATTAGCTTTGCTTGTAAAAAATGTTCATCCCGGTTGCAAGAGCAACTGGAGCCTATCGGGGGCTTAATAGATTTCAGGGTTTTGTTCCTCGCGAGTGCTGAAGTGTCTGTGGGAGGTGGGGGGAATAAAAAAAAAAGGGAAAATAAAAAAAAAGTCTAAAAAAAAAAAAAATAATCAATAAGTGGATCCTACTTCTTGCCACAACCCCATATGGAAGTAATCAAGCACAAGGGTGGCAGCTGGGGCCAATAACAGTCACCTGCAGTTGAGGGACGTGGGGGTTTTCGGATGGGTTTTTAATGCTAATTTCCTGGAGGAACAATGCGGGAGCGGGCGCAGAGCGGCAGCCGAGGGGGGATGAATAGGGACCAGCCGGAACAATGGCTGCACCTGGTGCTGGGAGCGGCGGCACGGAGCCGGCACGCGGCCACCGCGCACGGCACATCTGTTCCCCGCACAATAACCCGCTCCCCCCGACGCCCCGCCACCATCCCAACCAACACCCCCTCTTCAAACATTCACAGCCTGCCACGGAGCAACAGGTTCGAGCTCTTTCGGGGCTGCTCCTCCTCCTCTCCTCCTTTGGGGCGAGCTCAATGGCGGTTATCAATACTTTCGGGGCTTTCTGGGTTTTTTGGGTTTTTTTTGTGAAGGGTTGGCTACGCAGCATCCCATGGGCAGGCTGCGGCATCCTGTTGCTGGGATAAATCCTGACTCCTGGCTTTGTGGTTTCTATAGGACCGGAGAGGAACCTTGTAGCAGATCCCATGCTGGGATGCCCCATCCCTGGAGGGGTTCAAGGGCAGGTTGGACGGGGCTTTGAGCAACCTGCTCCGGTGGGAGGTGACCCTGCCCAGGGCAGGGGGGTTAGAACTGGATGGCCTTTAAGGTCCCTTCCAACCCAAACCATTCTATGATTCTATGATATGCAACAATCCTGGTTCTTCCAAGTGGTCCTCTGGCCACCTGCGACTCTCCTCCTTCAACAGCCCAAGTCCTGCCATGGACACGAAAACTGTAGTCCTGGAGCCAGGAGCGCACTGAGGAAATTCAATACACATTATTCTAAAACCTTAAGCTTGGCTTATAAAAATGCCACGGCCCAGCCCAATAAAAAGCACGACAGTTACACTTTAAAATGCCCTGAAACCTCTGAAATCGCTATTGTCCCTTCCGACGTAAGCTGCTGACACACAAAGCGGCGCTAAGGTCAAGGTCTTGCCTCAGAAAATTGCTTGCAGACCCAAGAACTGAACCCAAGCCGCTCCGGGCTGCACTTTAACTGCGGGATCATCGCCCATCAGTTCTTCCCAGCTTTTGCTCTTGCTCTCAAAGGTTTTTCCAGCCGTTCCCTGAACGCTGCATGAATTAAGAGGGTCCCCATCATAAAAATAAAAGTTGAAGAGGCTCCCAGAGATCTGCAGCGATGCTGCCCCCAGGGACCGCTCTGGAGTGTCTGTCGAAACACATTTCATACCTGGCTTCTAACAAGCCATCCGATACGGAAACAGTCCCTAGATGCAGGGGAAAGGCAAGCTCACGATCCAGCCCAGAATAAGTATAGATAAGCCAGCTCTTATTATGGGAAAAAGCCCAACAGGCAACAGATTACAACCACCTCCCGGCCAGATTTAAGAACTAGCCAGCGTTGCCTTAAATCTGCTACGTATCTTCAAGTCCTCAAATGACTTTTCTTCAGCTCTCCAGCTATACTGTAAACATCGCGCAGGCATGTCAAACAAATCTTGTTTTTTGTCCAAACCCTTAAAAAAAAAAAACAACAAAAAAACAAAAAAAACCAGAGCTGGAAAAAACCCAAGAGGCCACCTGGCTCGTCCATCCCCGCGCCGAACCGTGGGAGAGGAAAAAAAACCCGCTGCCGGTGGTTATTGCGTTTATGGGGCAATTTGGGGACCAAAGAGCCTTGAAAACTCAGCTCCTGGAGTCAAAACACACTCTCTCCCTCTTGCCTGCTGTCCCCCAAGGATACTGCTACAGGTCAAAATCCACGCATGACAAAGCCCTGTGAGGCAGCAGTAAAATAATTTGGGAGTCGCGCAGCAGGCAGCGTTAAGGAGCGAAACCCCACTCTCTCAGGGACTGAGAGGCATAAAACAGGAGGAAAAAAAAAAGCCCCAAGACCCTGACCCACACAGTTCAAGGGAGAAAAATTCCCTTGGCTTTTGGCTTCGGCGGGTTTAAACAAGCCTCTGCAAAAACCCACAGATGCAACTCGCAAAAAATAGCAGCATCTTGGAAGTAAGCAGGGGCCGTGGCTCCAAGCCCCGGGCAGAGCAGAGCCCGACTTGGCAGCACCATTTTTGGCCTTTTCACTATTAAATGGAGTTTCTGCTCTTTTCCTCGGGGCATTCCCTGCGATTTATTCTCCTCGCCTTGAGCAATTCTGCTCCTTCCTCCGACCCTTCAAACCCTTCACTCGGCGTATGGCAATTTCCCGTTGGCAATATTTGCTCAAACTGCCTTTGCTTTGCCCCTTTTACCTTGTTCCTTACGCCGGGGGCTCTGAGTTTTGCATTACTTGCTGGCTTCTCTAAGGGGTAGACGTGCTGGGGAGGACGCACAGTCATTGAGGTGAAGCCCTGGCAGTCCCAAAAAAATCAGACTAGACATCTTCTCCATATTAATAGTGAAAATCACATCATTCAGCAGACAATTCAGGGGAGAAAACCCAAAAAGGCTTCACTTGGATGCGCTACCCCATTTCTATATAATCCTTAGGAGTGCCCACCGAGTTTTAAGCCACCCTATTCCCCAAATGACAACCACCTCTCTCACCGAAGCGCTCAGCTCATCGGGCACCCCAAAGCCTTTCCAAATATAAAGGAACCGGAGAAGAAAATAAAAGTTTCCCCGCAGGGCTTGAGCGAGACACCGGCAAATTAGTTGTTTAATGGCCAAATCATGTCGTCCTGATGCCGGGAAAACTTCCGTCTGCTTAATCAGAGCCCGACCTGCAAAGAGACCGCAGGAGCAGATGCTCCAACCCACTGCACTGCGCTCACAAAATTCAGGGAGTCTTCAGGAGAGCCGCAGCAGAGGAGCATTTTGGTACAGGCTTTTAATGCTCTTTTGCTTTTAGATATCACCACACTCTGTACCGCTTTGCTGGAGATTTTTTTGGGGGTTTCATTCCTGCTTTGGTGCACTTTGAGATGTTGAAAATCACGGAGCGGCACACACTCCTTCTGCCTCCTCTCTGGGGACAGCGAGGGATGCATAGGAGGTGTTTGGTGTGTCTGTAGGTGCAGATTTACAATATATATATATTTTAAAAGCCAAATGCTTGCATACTGCAGGAGAAGGAAAACCTTAAGGTGACCCATGCGGTGGCGCAGCACCCTGCCAGGGAGCCCGGCCAGGCTGCGCCGCTCCCTCCCCGGGGAAACCCTGGTGCTTGGCACCGCTTAAAAACCCACCCCGACAAAGCAACGGCAAAGTGCCCCAAAGGGAATCATCCTGCACCAGGCAGCCTCGCAAATATCCCTCTCTTTTTTTTTTTTTTTTTTTTTTTTTTTTCCAGCTCAACAGCAAGCGATCCTCAGCCACATTTTAGCTCCCCAAACTTTAAGCGCTGATTTTGGTGCATCTCGCACAGCCGGGAAGGATTTCTCCGGCACGTAAAATGGACTGTGAGTACCATCGCGAAGGAGCCCAGTGCTGCCAGGGGTGGGTGAATGAAAAAAAAAAAAAAAAAAAACCAACCAAAAACCAAACCACCCAGTAATATTTTGCAGAGAATACACCCGGAGCAGCGGCTCAGCAAACATGCAACAGAGGGATCTTTACAACAAGCTGCTCCGGAGGGTCGGAGGAGCAATTTCAACTGCTTAACCCTCCCAAAAAAACAGGGAGGAGGAGGAGGAGAGGGGGAAAGCGCAGGTTTAAAATACACATGCAGGGAGATTACAATGGAATAAGAGAAAATACAGCAGTCTGCAGCCCGACAGCGAAAAGATATAGGGCAGGGAAGGTCTGTTCCGGTATCACAAAATTGATCGGAGAGATTTAGATGCTGGGAGCATCAGTTGCTGCTCGAGGAGAGCAAAGACAAAAAGGGAGCAGCCTCTGCCACAATGCAGAGAAGCACTGAAAACACCGAGAAAATTAAGGAAATAGAAGAAATCCCCCTCTGCAGGCTTACACCCCCCCCCCCTCCACCCCCAGCTTCAATATCAGCATGCAGCAGTGAGAGTAAGGCTGGGCACAGCGCAAAAA
>QJSC01014676.1:726175-773843 GCA_003697955.1 Calidris pygmaea
AAAAAAAGAAAGAAAAAAAGAAAGAAAAAAAGAAAGAAAAAAAGAAAGAAAAAAAGAAAGAAAAAAAGAAAGAAAAAAAGAAAGAAAAAAAGAAAGAAAAAAAGAAACAACCCAAGGCAGCCCTTTTCGCCTGGCCCGGCATTCCAACTCTCCGCTCCCGGCTCCACCAAGTCTGATTTAGTAGCACTGCTGGGAGCTATTAGTTTCCGAAAGAACCATCACGCCCACCCAAGCGCCGCCGACGGCCAGCGGCTCCTCTTACAACACCGCCATGTGCCTTTCATTCCGCCCAGAGAAGTGGGAAAGGTTGTGGTTTGGCTGAGGGCGAGAAGCCAAGGAGAAACCAGCCCGGCGGGCAGAGGTCAGGCCGAGCAGGGCTGGATTTCACCCACTCCCCGCACGAGAAAGTATTAATTAATGGGATGCTTATTAAGAGAGATCAGCCTCCATCCAGATATTCCTTTTTCCCCTGCCTGTTGCTCCTTGTTTCCATGTCCTGTAACCACTCCTCCTTCCTTAGAGCACAGAATCATAGGGGTTGGAAGGGACCTCCAGAGATCATCTCTGACCTGCCAGAGCAGGGTCACCCAGAGCAGGCTGGACAGGAACACGTTCAGGTGGGGTTTGAGTATCTCCAGAGAAGGAGACTCCATCACCTCTCTGGGCAGCCTGTTCCAGGGCCCCACCACCCTCAAAGTAAAGAAGTTGCTCCTCACAGAATGGTTTGGGTTGGAAGGGACCTTAAAGCCCATCCAGTGCCACCCCCTGCCCTGGGCAGGGACACCTCCCACCAGACCAGGTTGCTCAAAGCCCCATCCAGCCTAGCCTTGAACCCCTCCAGGGATGGGGCAGCCACAGCTTCTCGGGGCAACCTGGGCCAGGGTCTCAACACCCTCACAGCAAAGAATTTCTCGCTCATATCTCATCTCAATCTCCCCTCTTTCAGTTTAAAACTGTTCCCCCTCATCCTATCCATGTTGAGATGGAACTTCCTGTGTTCTAGCTTGTTGTCCATTGTGTCCTGTCACTTGGCACCACTGAAAACAGTCTTTTTTCCCTTTTTCCATTTCTACTGCCATGCTTTTAATCTCTTTTTCACCTCGTTTCTGCCTCCCTTCTCCACTCTCTGCTTCCACCACCTCCCAGCCCCTTCCCTGCCTCCAGCTCTTCCCTGGTCGCATGGAGAAGCTACAGCCCCAACAGCTGATCCTGAAGACAGGTAGACTTAGTGCTTAGAGATATGGGTTAGTGATGGTTTTTGTCAGTGGTAGGTTGATGGTTGGACTTGATGATCTGAAAGGTCCCTTCCAACCCAGGTGATTCTATAAGGAACCGGGTGGTTCTTCTCCATGCGCTGCTGCCAGTGAGCTGTGGTCACCCTTGTCTTGGCACCAGAAGGAAAGTAAAGCACACAGCTTGCCACCCACACCTTCACGTGGCATTGGTGTTAAACAGCAGAAGAGCCGCTGGCTGTTGTTGGGAGCCCCCAGCCCCTGAGTCATGTCCCCAGCCCCACATGGGACACAGCTCAGGAGCTGCCACTGCACGAAACACAGAGGAGCGAAGGGGAAACCCAACAACCAGTGTGGATTATGCGTCCCACCAGATCTCCTCTTGGAGGCAGAAATAACAGCAAGATTAAGTGACATGAGTGGTAACATCCGAAGTCTTCTAAAAGCTGCCAGAATTTGGCCAGTCCATTATCCAAAAATAGCTGGTTTGGATGTAGGATCGAGTTAACTCCCCAAAACCTTGGTGGTGGGAGAGGCATGGAGAAACCAAAGGAGAAAACAAGCAATGAAGCATCATCTTAGAGTCTTTAGGGTTTTGAGATTCTCCACCTGACTTCTATTAGGATCCATATTTGGATCCATATTTGGGTACAAAAAAGGGGGGAAAAAAAAGTAACAGGAAATACTCATTTCCAGAGGTGCAGAGCAACCAGCAGGTTGGCTCCCACCTCTCTGCACTTCCACCACCCCTCAGGTGCTCGGACGGGGCTCAAGGAGGACCAGGTACAGTCAACAAGGACCTGAGATTTCATGACCTTAATCTTCTGTTGGAAGCAGAACCTATTTGCAGATTTACAGCTTGTGTCAACAGGAAGTTCATGTTTACAAGTTTCCAGGAAAGAAAAAAAAAATAAAATAAAATAAAGGCAGCATTCCTGCCCCGTGCAATAGCTCGGTGGGGACGCTGTCTCACGTGGGAGTTCTCAGATGGGTACGCTAGACAGAAATGAGTTTTAGCCATGTAAAACATCCAGACAAGAAGATAAAGCCATGAAAAAAACAAAAACCTGAAGACCTAAAGGAAAACAATAATTCAGCAATTTAGTGGAAAATACACAGCAAGACAGCATAGCCATGGCTGGAAAAATACTTTTTCAGCATCTGGGATTCACACTTCAAAGAAACAGAAGAATTTTAAGAGGATGAAAAAACTCTATTCAGGCACTAACATGAATTTTTTTCCTCTGGTCCAAATCCCTTGTCATTCCCATTACGCTGTTCCTCCAAGGGTCAGCAGCCAAGCTCATCCCACAGTCACACCGGGGTGGCTCCTTCCCTCCCAACAAGCACACGTGGGACCACAGTGGTGTCTGGTGGTGCTGTTGGATCCACCAGAATCTGCTGAGATCACAGAATCATAGAATGGTTTGAGTTGGAAGGGACCTTAAAGACCATCCCCTTCCCGCCCCTCTGCCCTGGGCAGGGACACCTCCCACCAGACCAGGTTGCTCCAAGCCCCCTCCAACCTGGCCTTGAACCCCTCCAGGGATGGGGCAGCCACAGCTTCTCTGGGCAACTTGGGCCAGGGTATCACCACCAGGATCCATCTTCCCTGCCAAACTCAACCCCAGATCAAGCCCCCTCCTCTACACAGCCACCAGAAAGGTTTGCGTGATGGTGAAACCACCTTCAGCAAGCAGGAGGCCTGGGCAGAAACAGCCCCATCCTGTGAAACCTGGGCTTAAAGTCTTCCCCTTCCATATGGTTATTAAAAAACAAAACAACCCAAATCCAAACAAAAAAACCCAACCCTCCTTCAAAAATTACACAAAACAAGGAGACATCAGACAGCCAAAGGTCAAACAGCCAGTGCTCTACCAGGATGCCAAAGAGCCACATTCAAATCAGTAAATATTTATTTAGGCCATGTTGTACAGTTTAGTAAATACAATTGCAGAGCTCCTGGGGTGGTTTCTGATCTCCTGAGCATTGCGCCCAAGGAAAGTTCCTGTCTTGACAAATGGACGTTTTCCAACAGGAGAATGAGTCAATCAGGAGATTCTTCTGAAACAATCTCATTCAACAAAACACAAAAGGTACAGAATACCAAGTCTCAAAACAAAAAAAGAACTAAATACTTTGGGAGCTAGTTTCTCCCAAAAGAAACAGCTGAAGAAAACCAGGCTGACAACGCACACAACCCACCCATGCTTAAAAACTTTCAGGATTTAACACACAGAAGATCAAGACCAGCCCAGGTAAAGAGGAGGTCCATAACTGCCGGAGGCATCAGCTCCTCTAACGCCACCATGTCTGTACTTGATGCTTTCGGCCATAGCTGCCCCCAGCACAGATTTAGGGTGACCCACCTCACCCAGAGGTGAAGGAATGCCCATTCCCTGGGCATTCGTGCTCTTTCCACATCAACCCAGCAGCTCTAACGACAAAATTCCCAGCAGAGTCAGAAAGATGGGGAGGAAAGAGTCACGAAAAGTTCCCAAAACCTGTTTTTTCATCTTAAGTGCTTTGGAGGAAACACACCATCACCAAGGAGTTGCCTGCCTTGTATCCAAGAGTTTTACATCCAGGTGACACCATCCCTACACAAAACAACAAAAGCCACCAGATTTCTTCTAATTTCTATGGAGGGCAGAAGGGGATCTGTTCGCATCCTGCGCCTTCGGCAAGCTCCCGGCAGCCTCGGAGCGAGCAGTGAGAGCTCCCAGCACCCCACCTCCGCCTGCTCCCACAAACCTGAGATGGAATACGCCGAAAACACTTGAGAGCATTCAAAGAGAAGATATTTCAATAAGCTGAAAGGAGCATTTGGTGAGAGCATCAGAGGTCTTCCATCCCACACATGCGTTCACAGAATGACATGGGGACAGAAGGGACCTCTGGAGATCATCTTGTCCAACCCCCTGCCAGAGCAGGGTCACCCAGAGCAGGTCCCACAGGAACGTGTCCAGGTGGGGTTTGAATGTCTCCAGAGAAGGAGACTCCACCACCTCCCTGGGCAGCCTCTTCCAGGGCTCTGCCTCCCTCACAGTGAAGAAGTTCCTCCTCATGTTTAGATGGAACTTCCTATGTTCAAGTTTCTGCCCGTTCCCTGCTGTCCTGTCCCTGGGCACCACTGAAAACACTAGCCCCATTCTCCTGACACCCACCCTTTATGTATTTATAGGTGTTGATCAAATCCTCCCTCAGTCTTCTCCAGACTAAAAAGACTCAAGTTCCTCAGCCTTTCCTCATGAGAGAGATGTTCTAGTTCCCTCATCATCTTTGTAGCCCTTTGCTGTCCCCTCTCCAGCAGTTCCCTGTCCTTCTGGAACGGGGGAGCCCAGAATGGGTTCATTCAGATAACGGCTAAGAGCGAGAAGAAGTGAAATGACTGCATATTGAAGTTAATGAACACACACGTGGGGGAAAGAGGAGGAAGCCAAAAATCACATTCAATCCTAAACTCAGATTTACTAAACTTGAAACTTCAACAGCTGTCAAAATGTTGATTTTCCACACCATGAGTTATAGAAAAAAAAACATAACTAAAATCTCAGGGGAAAGAATAAGAAAGAAACATCTTAATTTAAAAAACAATAATAAAAACCTGGAGTAGGAGATGAAAAAGATGCTCGTCAGCAAAGCTTCTCCAAAGCTGGGCTAGATTTGATGGCACAGGCAGTTAAAAGGCAGCATTCTGCAAAGAGCTGATTTGATTTGGCTGTGTTGCTACTGAGAAAAAAAACCAAACCAAAAACCTAAACCAGTTCGAGCATGCATTTATTTCCTCTTCATTTCATTAATCCTACCCAGAGCCCCAGACGAGGTGCAGCCGTGTTTATCGCCAGCGATTCTGCTTCAGGCTGTGCTCTGCCCAGGTGAACCAGCACCTTCTGGGGCTGCTCTTAACTTTTCCCAGCTGTGTTTTGCCGCCGGTCCTGAACGTCTCCACCTGGTTCTGCAGATGGAGCAGCTGCAGTTAAAGGCAAACACCTGGCCCACGTTCTGGGGGAGCTCAGAGCTACAGCAGCTCCTGCCCTACTTAAGGCTGTGTCAGTATTTGGATTATAAATGATGCATTCGTGGTTCACAACTTGGCTGGTTTGAGCCCAAGTAACCCAAAACAGCCCTGAGGAGAAGGACTTGGGGGTGTTGGTGGATGAGAAGCTCAAAACAAGCCAGCAATGCGTGCCCAGAAAGCCCCCCACATCCTGGGCTGCATCGCCAGCAGCGTGGCCAGCAGGGAGATGGGTAAGGGGTGTCTGCCCCTCTCTGGGGAGATTCAGCCTGGTGTACTGTGTCCAGCTCTGGAGTCCCCAGCATCAGGACACGGACCTGTGGGAGCAGGTCCAAAGGAGGCCACAAAGATGCTGTGAGGACAGGCTGAGCGAGCTGGGGGTGTTCAGCCTGGAGGAGAGAAGGCTCTGGGGAGACCTTAGAGCCCCTTCCAGTCCCTAAAGGGGCTCCAGGAGAGATGGGGAGGGACTCTGGATCAGGGAGGGGAGCCCTAGGATGAGGGGGAAGGGTTTGACACTGAAAGAGGGGAGATTGAGCTGAGATGTGGGGAAGAACTTCTTTGCTGTGAGGGTGGTGAGAGCCTGGCCCAGGTTGCCCTGAGAAGCTGTGGCTGCCCCATCCCTAGAGGGGTTCAAGGGCAGGTTGGAGGGGGCTTGGAGCAACCTGGGCTGGTGGGAGGTGTCCCTGCCCAGAGCAGGGGGTTGGACTGGATGGTCTTTAACTCCCTTCCAACCCAAACCATTCTATAATTTTATGAAATGCTGCATGCTGGGGTTTGAGTTCAGCATGACTCTAAGTACAGTCAATGACCATGGTCAGCTTTGCACTCACCAGCCTCGAAGAAAAACCTGAAGTGGCGGGAAGAGCTGAGTGACAGGTACAGCACCAATCCTACTCATGGCTGTAGACAATCATCAGATGCCCCAGCGATCATATACTCCCAACCAGGTGCAATCCTTGCACAACAGCTGTGGGTTGCACCAACCCAACGAGGGCTGTTGGTGGGACTCAGCCCAGTTGGGCAGCATGAACTGTGTCATTAATAGATGACAAATACACATCCTCTAGGGAATGTCATTATGAGCAGAGCAAGAGAAGTACCATAAACCGTTTTCTGAGGGCTTTTTGCAGCAGCCATTTCAAATATCACCTCTCTTCCCATTAATACACCAGCCTCAGCAGGCTTCTAGTCCAAGAGTTCATTCTTCTTCTTGGAGACTTCTTACAACTAACACACGGGCATAATACATCTACCTGATTAGCTGTGCTGCTTCAGCACTTTTCACCATTTTCCTGCAAGTCCTTGTTCAGTGAAGACAATATATAAGACAAATATATTAGGAACACAAGAATATGCAACTCTGCAACTACAAACTGTAGAGACAGAGAGTGCACTTAAAAAAAACACAAACAAACCCACTTCCCAATAGGCTCCAAACGTCTGGACGCTGCAGCATCAGTAAGAGATGGTATCTGTTACTCAGCAGTGATTCTTAGATGACATGAACCTAATTCAGAATCACAGTCATATGCAGAAAAAAATCCATGAGATGTAATAAACTTCTGGAAGAAAGAAGATAATTTGAGGGCAAAAATTAGATCTTGCAAAGCCAAATGGAGAGGAATTAGTTCCAGAAAGCCTGCGGGGTCAACTTGTATCGACTATAGAAGATCCTTGTGCAAATTAAAAGGTTTTCCTGCTTGTTTCGGCATATGGAAAAGCTGAAAATTCATCCCCTAAGGTTCGCACCAATGACAGAGGCTGTGAAATGCCAGGAGTCTCGGGGATGGGATGTTTGAATGGTAAGAAGTGCTGGCCCACTAAAATTCTTCCATGTGTCCAGGAGTTGAGTCCAATCAAACCAACATTTGTGTAAAAGCTCCTTTTGGGACCCGTTTCCAGCCACCTGCATCCCTGTGTCTCCTGGGTGTTGAGCATCCCCCTTGCCTTGGCCGCTTTATGGGGCATCTCTGCAGGAGAACTTCACGAGGAAAACGGAGCGCGGCTGTCTTCTTGACCCATGCAGAACAGCTAATCCCAGAGGGATAATCCTCTTTAATAAGGAAACAATAGGACCTTTGATAATGCGTATAAATTTTACAAAAGCCCTACTAAAACATTCCTTACTCTCTGGGACTGGATGACAGACCTCTAAAACGAATTTTGTCTGTGCCTGTCTCAAGCTGCGTAAGGTAACACGAGGCAGGGGAAGAAGACGGCTCCTTCTTCTTTGCAAGACACCGTAAAATCTGTACCAGCGCTGGAGGCAAATTTCCCGTGCCCGTTGACATCTGCGTGCCAGCCCTTCCACAAAATGCCTCATCCTCTGCCCGCCCGAGGAGCCAGAGGACACTGCAATCTCCAGCTCACCCGGCTCCATCTCTCCAACTCACAGCACACCTCCTGCATGCCAAAAATGGGACCCACCATGGTACAGCCAACCTGACCCCAAGAAAGGGGACCAAACACACCAGCTGATTTCATAAAATCGGACATATGGACATGGACCTGTTGGAACGGGGCCAGAGGAGGCCACGGAGATGCTGGGAGGGCTGGAGCCCCTCTGCTGGAAGGGGGGGCTGAGAGAGTCGGGGGGGTTCAGCCTGGAGAAGAGAAGGCTCCGGGGAGACCTTGGAGCCCCTTCCAGTCCCTAAAGGGGCTCCAGGAGAGATGGGGAGGGACTCGTGATCAGGGAGGGGAGCCATAGGACGAGGGGGGAGGGTTTTACACTGAAAGAGGGGAGACTTAGATGAGATGTGGGGAAGAACTTCTTTGGTGTGAGGGTGGTGAGAGCCTGGCCCAGGTTGCCCAGAGAAGCTGTGGCTGCCCCATCCCTGGAGGGGTTCAAGGCCAGGTTGGAGGGGGCTTGGAGCAACCTGGTCTGGTGGGAGGTGTCCCTGCCCAGAGCAGGGGGTGGGTTGGAACTGCATGGTTTTTAAGGTCCTTCCAATTCTAACCATTCTATGATTCTATGATAAACAACCGTGAGATGGCAGGAACTTTGTCAAATCCAACCTGGGCTGCAGTTGAGCTGATGACCTCCAAGCTGAACCTTCAAGCCCTCTGCTACACTAAGAGTCAGCGCCACATTTTGCATTTAAAAAAACCATTAGATTTGAAAACAATTCCTCATTACAACTTAGGTGTAGAAATCCACTTTATGCTCATTATACAAAAATCCTCAGGCACTTGTTTTCTGACCTCATGAGACCTTCCTCCAGCAGCAGAGAAGAACCCAATGAATTGACATTTCAACACTTCCTTTTACCCTCAAAGTATAAACATGCAACTGCTGAGAAAAAACAGGGATGCTCTGACCTGACACCACCACTCGTGTCCAGGGATAATTCCTGCGCTGTATCAGTGACTGGAATTACCGGAGCTTTGCCAACAGCTTAATGAGATGGAAACTCACGCTCCCGCTGCCAGAATTTGTTTGTCGGGATATAAACTATTTGGATGCTCCAAATATTTTGCTTCTGTGTTATAAAACAGGTGCGAAGAAGTGCATCTCCATTCACGGAGCCTCCGCTGGGCGAAGCAGGGCCATTTGGACACCACCGTCGGTGACACATTTAAATTCCTGGCGTGTGGCATGTCCACAGGCAGATCTGTCCCTTGGCTCGTCCTCACCTGAGTTGTTCCTGCTGATCCACAGACTCACCCCGCGTTGGAGAAGCAGAGTCGGCAGAGACAAGGCTACATGGTCACCTGAACAAGCCCACACAGGGCTTCTCGGCCGATCTGGGTATTTTTGGTTTTCAAAGAGGGCCTACAGGAAAGCTGGGAGGGGGGACTCTTGATCAGGGAGGGGAGCCACAGGACAAGGGGGAAGGGTTTTAAACTGAAAGAGGGGAGATTGAGATGAGATGTGGGGAAGAAATTTTTTATTCTGAAGGTGGTGAGACCCTGGTCCAGGTTACCCAGAGAAGCTGTGGCTGCCCCATCCCTGGAGGGGTTCAAGGGCAGGTTGGAGGGGGCTTGGAGCAACCTGGTCTGGTGGGAGGTGTCCCTGCCCAGGGCAGGGGGTGGCACTGGGTGGGCTTTAAGGTCCCTTCCAACCCACCCCATTCCATCTGGAGAATGGGCTTCTCCCTGGCCTTCAGAGCAGGAAGACCAGCAATGGCTGTACAAATCCTGCATAAAGGAGTGGAAAAAACAACTTGCTGCAAAATTGTGCTAAGGGAGTCTTCGTACAGGGGAGAGCAGGGTGGTTGGCATGGTTGGGGAGGCACCAAGTACTGCTGCAGGCCAGGGACACTGCACAAGGAGATGCCCCTCCAGGGGCTGTTCCCAACAGGACTCACTCACTGGTCACCGGGCATAGGAAATATTCCTAAAATACCAACAGGCTTTAACTGAATGGGGCTCTTGGAGCCTCGATGGTGGCTGGGTCACGTCTGCCTAGAGTTCACCTGAAGCACGACCAGCTCTGTGTGGTGCTGCCAGGTTCTGCAGGTCTTCCTGCGCCACCTTACACCACCAAGAGCACCACCAGGACACTGAAGTGCAGTGCTGGTGAGAACTGAGACAATCTTTATTGACACATGCAAAAGGGAAAGTGGAGATCCTATGCCAATCATACTATCTTGTATGGTATCTGTGAGGCTGAAGCAAGAATTTCTGCAGAGAATCATCAATCATCGGTTGGAAGGGACCTTAAAGCCCATCCAGTGCCACCCCCTGCCCTGGGCAGGGTCACCTCCCACCAGACCAGGTTGCTCCAAGCCCCCTCCAACCTGGCCTTGAACCCCTCCAGGGATGGGGCAGCCACAGCTTCTCTGGGCAACCTGGGCCAGGCTCTCACCACCCTCACACCAAACAAGTTCTTCCCCACATCTCAGCTCAATCTCCCCTCTTTGTCTGACCCTGAACTGTCCACAGACCATCAGAAAAGTCATCATCACTGATGGAGGATCAAGGAGATGTAGTAAGCAATGTTCAGGAGTAGTAACTGAGTGTACAATTGTTATTTTATTTTCACAAGCATATTTTATCATAAAAATATAACGGTTTTTATTCCATTAACTTTGTATCAAACTTAGCTTTTTAATTAGAGCTACAGGGCTCGAGGGAAACTGCTGTAATTATTAAATGGGAAATAAAACCTGATAAACACAGTAGCTAGAGTGACTTAAGACTTGACATTTAAATAAAACCGGTAGCAGGCAAATCAAGAAACATCTAAAAATTACCTGCTTGACAGTTTGTGTGCTCTGGTAGCTTTTTACCCATTCACATGCACAAAGAGGTTTTATTTTTCCTCTTGCTAAAACCAATAGTACACAGGGTGGAGGGGGGTGGGGAGCAGCTTTGTTGAATGAGACAAACAAATTAAAGAAGAAAAAGGACAGACGAGTGCCTGTGGACATTTTTGGAGTGTCGCTGTGCAAATCCAGTGCAAGGCCGAGCAGGCGCTGTTAGATACAGATGGGAGGGATGGCAATGATAACATCAAAACGGGTGCAGGCCGCCTCTGCAAGGTCCTCATCCATAAGCTTTCCAACAGAGGGGTATCTGCTGCTGCCCAAGGCTCTTCCTAAGAAGATCCCATCAAATTAGCTTCTAGATGCTCAGCATACCCAGATGCAGAAAGCAGACCACACTTTCACAGAAAAAAACATCCCTTGGGGGAATAAAAAGCACCAACCAGTGTATTCTGCAAGGTGGAGACTCAGGTGGACCAAGGGCACTAATCTGGAGCAGGGGATTTCGCAGCGGAGGAGTAAATGAGCAGCAGTAAATGGATGCAGGCAATCCACCAAAAATTCAATTTTGTGTAACACTGACTTGCATCCCTGATACCCCATAATCAAATTTACAAGCTCTATGAACAAGCCACTGCCCACGTCTCTGAATTCTCACCTCTCCTTTCTGTGTATGACTTTATCAATGAGTGGTGGCTTGGCTGGAGAAACAGATACACGGATGACAGCAGAGACTAGTTAGGAATCTGTTCTCACCTGTGTGTTTCTCCATCCCTCATCCCTGAACCATTTCAGCCCTGCGAAGGTCCAGAGGATGCTCTCCCAGATCTCCTAAACTAGTTTGCCTCGTGGTTGTCACAAATTTGCCCTATTTTTTTTTTTTTTTCTGGAAACCGTCCTCAAGATTGCTGCCTTTGCTCTCCATCTCTAAGCAGATCTCCTGGCAAAAAAATGTACCGGTCCCAGGAAGTGGGTGGCTCCACAATGATGATATGGAGTTTAATGCAACTTCCATTTATGAAGGGGAAGAGAAGGGAGTGGGAAATGCACAGAAGGCTAGAAACCTGGAGGCATCAGCTTGTACACGTACCTAACCGTGGCACAAACACTGATACACACTCCAGGATGTGCTCAAACGGGAGTGTTTAGACCAACACAAACGCTCTCAAACCAGGCTTGAAGGTTTTCCAGTTTAGGAGTGGGAATGCATCTCTGAAAGAACGTTCCTGAAGACGCCAGAGTTTCTCAGCAGAACGTAAAGTACGGCTTGTATCGTTACTCACCACGGGAAGGTGATCCATCAGCAGCTGTAGTGCGAAGAGGGAAGCAAACAGCAGAAGGAAAGCAAAGCGCTAAGAAAGAATTCCTGGCTCGAATTCGTTGCTTTAAATCTCCGCGTGAAGACGGGCCGTGTGCTGTGGAACGCCACGCTCCCGGCGCGAAGGCAAAATGGGCACAAGGCTCCCATCCAACTCGGGTTTAATGGCAGAGAAGATAGATCTGCTCTCTGAGAAAAAAAATCCCAATTGTTGATTTCTATTTCGTCTGGCGATGGAGCAGAGTATTCCTCCTGCCTGCCTGCCAAAAGCAGTGGAAGTACGATGTACTTTCAAGCAATTACAGGAGCTCAGCCCAGAAATGGCTCCGTTTCAAACAGAGCAGGAGATGCGAAAGTGGGGAGCGGCTCCCTGACCAATGTTTAACCTGCCTGCAGACCTGGGGATGAAAAGATGCTCTCCAAAACAAACCATGGCTGTTTGCCTCCAATACCTGTCCAATTTGTCTCCCTTTGGTCTCCCCTAAGCCTGCTGACACCTCTGTCTCCTCTGGCTGGCAAACCCAGGGCAGCACGGCCCCAACTCAGCAGCCGTGGGCAGAAACTGCCTTCCTACAGAGATGCTCAGTTTGATACAGGCTTTTTTTTTGCTGGACTGATGTCTCTCTGACTCCCCAGAAAAAAGCAGCTAACATTTGGCCGTGCCAATCCTAAATACACAGCCTGGGTTCTGCAGTGCGCCTGGAAGCGTTCAGTATTCTGATTATGGGTAGAACAGCCACAATTATCCCAATAAAACTATTACTATATTGGGCCTTAGATCATAAATAGAACTTAATAGATTTTATTACATCCCAGGAAGCAAGAGCTACAGAAGAGAAAGTATTGCTAAGAGTGCATTGCTACTACCTATCAATTTCTCCTAAACACTCAGCATTTAAGAAATACCCAAAGAAACACGCTGCTCCCACAGCGTAACTATTTCAAATTCCCTCTGAGCTCTTCCCTTTTAGCCAACTCGCACGGTACGTTTTAGTAGCTGAAAATTAAAGGGTCACAATATTGAGCCTTCAGGTATCAAGTTCACAATGGAAATAGCAGCTGACACAGAAAGGGCGCTGCTGAGCGCGGCGGTAATAATTCTGTTGCCTCGGAGCTGGAAGCAGCTCCCTGACACAAAGTTTGTTATTTAACTCAGCGAGAAATGAAAGAAAATGCCACAGCCGTGGATTTATTCCTTACACAGCTTCTTTCAAATCATACTCCGAAACCGGAGCCGCGCTAGCAACGAGAGCCTTTAGCTCAGGCTGCAGCATCCCCTTTAATTCAAATAACTCCCTTTCAAGTGCCAGTGTTGGCAATAGCCTAAATAAGGGCTGCTCATCCTCCAAGCCCATGAAGCTCTTCTGCTGGAGCCCAACCTCCAGACACCTTCACGGGAGCCAAACACTATGTGCCTGGGATCCAACAGAGAAATCCAGGATGTCCGACAGCCACCAGCCCAAGCGGCCCCACGGAGAAGGGCAGGAGCAAGGAGGGCTCCTGTGGGGCCCCGGGAAGCCGGCCAGCTACGCCTGCTTCCCGCTTGCCCCTCCTCACATCATCCAGGAAAAGCCATCCCGCCACCCCCGGGGACTCCCCACCTGGCCCTGCTCGGCGGTGACAGCCCAGGCCTGCTGGTATCTCCCAAACAGATGCATTTATTCTCTTGAGAGACTCCCACGTCTTATCTCGCTGGCGGTTTCCAAGCGTCGATCGCCAAGACCAGCTAAAAACCACTTTAAGCTCTTGGAGGCGCCTATTCCTGAGAGGGTTTGGGCTGGGGAGCGAGGCCGTGGGTCCCCCCTCGCCCTCCCACCGGGATGGGTAGGGAAAGCACCTCCCGCATCCCGCTCCGGTGCCGCTGGAAGCAGGACCTGGCACGGGAAGGGATGTACAGTTTACAAAGATCCCTCGCTTGAAGCAAATTTGCCTCTCAACACATGGCCAAACTCTCACGCAATAAATTAACTATTTGGCAGCCAGCGAACTAGCGCTGGAGCCAAACCAATTAGGGTTTAATGTGATCCCAATTTCCTATTTCTGAGATGGGGGTCGGGGAAGGGGGGAGAGGAAGGGGGAGAAGAGGAGGGAGGGAGAGCGAAGTAAATCCCCTCCCGGTTTATAAATCCTTGCCAATCATCCCAGATAAACCTGTCACCCACAGCTCTAAATCTGTACTCGCACTCGCGTGCTCGAAGGGACGCTCTGGGAAAAGGCGCATCGGACGCAGCCAGCCTGACTCCCGACATGTGTTTTCCATACTTGGGAAATTCAATCATTTAAAAAATATTTACCAAGCTTTGTCTTTAATTAGAAAAACATGACGACGGATAAGGCAAGTTATTGTTTTAAGCTAGAAATGTCAGAGATCCTAATGATGTCAGAAGATAAACCCCGTTACCGACCCACGTACACCACTGCCAGGGCGGCAAATGTTTCGAAGGGCTATTTTTCATCTCCCCTCAAAGTTCGGTGCTTTACAGTTAAAATTCATCAGTGGCTTCTTGGCTCCCACCAAAACTCATCAGGGAGGAGGAGGAGGGAAGGCTTCTGCCTGCAGATCTTCCAGTCGGGGTGTGTTAATGCAAAAGAGCTCGCCCAGTGGGGGAGGAATTTGGGAGCCATTTGACTTCTTTGTGTTTTAACATCCTGACTGCAGCACCTTCCCTGCACACACAATTACCTGCCATCACCTCAGATAAGCAAATTCATCTCATCCACACCTGGAAGTGCCTCAGGCTGAGATATCCCCATCCTTTTAAAAAGCGACAAATTAAGTTTCTGCCTAACCAAGACCCAGTGAACTGGTTTGCTCCCAAGAACATACCTACAAAATGTTGTCTTCCACAATACTCAGGAAAGAAAAGAAAGTTGACCCTGCTCGGAGCTGACAACCAGAGCTCTGCCTGCCCAGGACAACGTGTGGCCGTAGAGATGTCACCACCACAGCCTCTCTTCCATCTCCGATGATTCCAACACCTCCAGCCAGATGCAGGGACACCCGCAGGCAGGACACATGACAACTTAGAAGTATAAAGACAATATTTGTTGGCCAACAGACACAAAAGAGAGCTGGGATGCAATGAGTCATTAGCGTGCTCACCGCTCCTGAGGAGGTATCTGAAGAGTCTTTGCCAGGTCAGGAAAGGTCCCCGGGTGGGCTCCCCAGTGCTGCCCACCACCAACCCAGTCCCCCCAGTGCCAGCGACTGATCCACCCCGCCATCCCTCACCCTGCCCAGACCAGCCCACTCCCACAGACACCAACCACCCACAGCCTCCCTGTTGGCTTTCCTTTAGGATTTGATACCTCCTTCTCTTCCTCCTGTCCGAAAGGCTGTGATAAAACCCATACAAAAGCCAGGCGGGAGCGTCCCAAGTGATATATTTGGAGGCACTTGCTGCTACAGCAACTCGGTGCACTAGTAGGAAGTGACAGACCAACTCCCAAGAGATCACGAGGATTAAAAAATACAGATGTATTTAGTTCAGGGAGAAGCTGGTATCGATGCTCACAAATTGGTGTATCCATTGAGTTCACTCAGAGAAAAGCAGCAGTAATTCTTCGAGCATTCCCTAAGTGTTCGTTTGGTTATTTTATGACATCCACAGACAAAAATGGCTAATGCTACAATTTCCATTCAAAACCACACCCGTAATGAGAGAATTCTGTAATATTTCAAAAAGCTTCAAAGTGTCACCTATAGACCCAAAGTCAAGACAACAGCATGCAATTTATCTTCCAAAAATCTCCTTGCAATCCAAGGTTGTGGGCTATTATCAGCTGCTGCCTTAAATACCAACATAAATCTGCAATAGAGAAAATCCCTGCCTGAACAGCCTGATCCTTTAAATTCCTTTAAATTCTACCAAGACTGCAAAGCACATCTTCAAGGAAAACATATGTGCGGATTTTGACCTCCAAGTCCAATTGCCAGAGAAGTTACTACCTGTAGAAGTTAGTGCTTCTCTCATGAAACGGAGTAAAGAAGGTATTAGCTGAGCTCTAAGGGCAGGGTCGATTAACCTGGAGCACACAAATACAGCCAGAACGATGACACCTTCCTCGCTGCATCAAACACGGGTGTGCACACACGTGGGACGCGGCAGGAAGGGACAGGAAAGTGAAAGGGACAAGGGGACACGCGTTTTCTGCTGCAGACACTGCCTGGACAAGTGCCTTCAGGAAGGGGGTTTTCAGTCTGGAAGAGTTCCACGTGAATTTGACTGCTTTAAAAAAATCAGTTCATTCCACTCTCCCAAACACCAATGCGAGGGAAGGGGAACACCTTAAGCCTTTGATTTTACAGCAAATGAAAATCAAGAGCAAGTCCCTGAAAGATCCATTTTCATTTCTGCCCACTGGAAATACCCACGTAAGAAAGGCATGTTTCATGAGAGCCACTGTGTGCCTTAAACTAAAATGGAACATCCCAAAGTTTCAAAGCATTCCCAAATTTCTCCGTTCTTTCTGCATCACTAGTTTCACACTGGGCACTGAACCACTCTCGCAGATGAAAATATTTGACATGGTTATGATTTAGCAGCAACTCAGAATTTACTAACAGTTTGAGATAGATCAAGAGGCTGGATTTTAGCAGCATTTAATCATTACCCAATTTAAGGATTTACAAGGTGATTTAGCAAAATAATTAAACGGCGATTTAATTACAGATTTGGAAACCACAAGATTCACACTAACTTACTGTAAACTATCCTAAAGCAATATATGTCTAAACACATAAACACACACCACTCAAGGATTTGCACACTCCCCACCTGAGCCTGTAACTCCCCGGACCAAGGTCCCTTTGCAGCGGGTGGCTCCAGCGAGCCACGGGGTGCCCTTTCAACACACACACAAACAGATAGAGAATATTTGGATCCAGAAAAATATACCAACACCCACACTCCTAAAAGCTACTGTGTGTGTATCAGAAACACATAGATAGACAGAGAGGTGGATGGAAGAAGCTAGTCCATAGTAAAAATTTCCCTCTTCTCGAGTTTAAATATTCCCAATGCAACATTCCTCAACTGGCAATAATTAAGCCTGGAGAAGGTTGGCTCGTCCTGATCCTGGAGCCCTCGAGGTCTCTGCCTGAGCAGGGGTCCCAGCTTGGGGAGATGCCGGTCACAGCCCGGTCCGATCCAGGAGCACTCAAAGGGTATCAGCAGGATTTTCTAGTACTTTCCACCAGTTGCACAGGCCCAGAATTTGTGCAATCTTGATGTTCTGGTGTCACCCCCCACTCCTTGGGCTGTGATCCAGGTATTGTCAGGGGGTGATCGATTATCGATACCATTCCGAAGCGACAGGGACCATGGAAGCCAGGTGCATTAAGGGGTTGCCATAACGTTCTGGTCCGTTGCCTTCTCCATTCTTTCTTCTCTTACGTTAGGTTGTTTTGTGACCCAGGGGGGGAAATTACGCCAAGCACCGAGTGGCTTAAGGTGGGGGGGTCTGCACCACCACAACCACTTCTCTGTAACACATACCCAAAGAAATCAAGTAACCTCCTGCCGTTGCCAGTGACTGTATTTATAATACAGCAGAAATCACTACTGTATCACTAATGATAACAAAGGCAATGCATATAATTTGTGCTTATAAAAAATACAAGCCTGCAGCTGATTATTCACTTTCTTGAGCCCAAAGATAAAATCCAACAGTGTTCCTGGGCAGACACTAGGCCCAAGAACTAAGTGATGTCTTGCGCCAGAGTTCAGCCTGTTCAATAACTGGCACTAACATCGTTACCTGCTCTGCCTGTAAAGCTGCCAAAGGCTGTAGCGCATATCGATGTGCTTATCCCTGTAAAACAGCTGTATGGCTCACCACCGGGGTTATCATTAGCACTTCACCAATGGATGTTGAGCCATGGGCGTATTAAAACTGCATAAGAAATGATGCTTTATCTGCCGCTGAGTCATCCGAAGCATCCCAGGTGCTCGTCACCCTCTCTCGCCTGGGGCGACGGCCTTGCTGGCGTAAGGGCAGTGCAATCCCTTCCTGACCCGGTTCTGTCAATGGCACCCAGGTGAAAAGCCCCACTCTCAGACATGGTTTAATAATGCAAAACCGAGCAGGTACACGTACGATTATACACATCCCACCCACAACCCAGAAAAGCATTCAAACAACTTGCCCAAGGCTGCAGAAAGTGCCACAGCTGAGATGGGAGCTGGTTTCACATACCCACCCCGAAGCTACGGCTTTAGGCACAAGGTTGCCGTCTCCTTTAGCTTCAGTTATTTTTAAGCAGGATTTCAAAGGCCTGTCTTTCCTCCCAGTGCTCAGCCCAAGAGAAACAGGGAACCTGACCAGCCTCTGCGTACACCACCAAGCTGTACCACGAGCAGATGCGCTGGGTGGGATCTGTTTCATCTAACTCCTCGTTGCCAGAGTTTGAGCCAGCTACCCCAGACTCCCCTTGCAGGCAGTGAAAAAGCCCAGGCACCTCCAGCGCCTAATTCATCTCACCCAGAGAGGAGTGTCCAAGACTGGTGAGATGAATCGCCCTCAGAAGCTCCTGTTCCTTTGCTGCGACTGCAAAGCTATCTCGGAGAAAGGAGACCAGGCGCAGAGAGCTGACTTTTGGACAGCGAGGTTAATGCAGATGATCTCACCCAAGCTCCTTCCCAGCAGACAAAACGAAGAGCCCTCCCTGGCAGCAAGGGTAGGAGCTCATCAATCAGGTACCAGGGTTTTGCAAACCCATGTGGATGTTAACAGGGCTGCTGTGCCCTCCTCCCGCAGCACTTTCCACATGAGCGTCAGCCTCTATCTCTATGTTGCTGCCCTATGAGCAATCACACCTCCTTTTAAAATTCCCTCATTTCCTTTGAGCTTTGGGATGTGCTTTAACTGCTTTTTTCCCTTCAGTGAGCTATGACGTATCGCCTCAAGGCTGTGATCCAGCCCATGTGGTCCATCTAGGCGCTCAGCCTTGGACACCCTCGGACAACAGACATCGTAGATCCATCGGGCACCTCGCTCCTCAGCCTGGGATGGCTCACAGTCCACTTCCCACTGTGGAAAAGCAAACGCTGTGGGCACAATATGGTGAGAAGCACAGGTTAACCCTGCTCCTGAGCAGCTTCCCTGCTCTCCTGCTGCCCTGGTCGCTTTCGGAGACAGCACAACTCTTCTGGAAACAAACCTACTCTGAGAAATTGATGAAAGCACAGCTCCTCTTACCCACCTTCCCAACCCCAAGTTGCAGAGGATGCTGCAAGAGACGGGCTTCACGTACACACACTATTGCCTGGTCACTGAGCCCACGTTATGGCTCTGGCCACTGCTGGACCCAGTTTACGGCTCTAGCCACCTTTGGACCCACCGACCATGCCGTGGGCTGGGGTAGCCCGGGGGCTGCAGCCAGTGGCCCCGCTGGTGCTCACCCTGCCCTGGGTCACGGAACCCCACCCAGCCTGGAAACTGAACATAATCCCAGGCGGCCATCCCGGGGGGGCGCTGCTGCTGGGCTGGTTTCCTAGGGGGGTGCCCCCCGAGGCTGCCCCCACCACCCGCCACCGTGAGGGCGACGAACCGCATGCTTAGGAACCCCCGCCAACCAAACACCTATTTTATACATTTTTACACGTAAACGCGTGCGGCGGGAAGAGCCGGGCAGGGCGCAGCACACCGCAGGCCCCGGGGAGGGGGCTGAGCGCTGCCCCCCGCTTCCCCCGCCCGAGGCCCGGCCAGGCCCCGCCGCCGCCCCGGCCCCGCCAGGCCCTTCGCCCCCGGCCGAGCGGCGCCGACCGGGCCGGCGCCTCCTCCCCCGCCCCGCTCCGCTCCGCTCCCCCGTCCGCCCCCCGCGCCGCGGCTCTTACACTGGCAGCCGCCCGGGATCCCCACCATCGCCCGGCTCCTCGGCGCCTCCTCCCGCTCCCCGCCGCGGCCCCGCCGGCCCGGCCCGGCCCGGCCCTTCGCCGTGACGCGACCGGGGGCGCGGCCTACCCGGCCCGCCCCGGCAAGGCCGCGGGAGGCCCGGGCTGCGGGCGGGTCGGCGGGGCGGCAGCAGTCGTGTGCTCCGAGCGAGCCGCTTTGTGTGTGGCTGTAATGGTGCGTCGGGAATGCGCCCTCCCAGCCCAGAAAGCCCCCCCCGCATCCCGGGCTGCATCCCCAGCGGCGTGGCCAGCAGGGAGAGGGGGGGTTCTGCCCCTCTGCTCCGCTCTGGGGAGACACCCCTGCAGTGCTGCCTCCAGCTCTGGGGCCACCAACAGCAGAAGGACATGGAGCTGTTGGAGGAGGGCCAGAGGAGGCCACGGAGATGCTGGGAGGGCTGGAGCCCCTCTGCTGGGAGGGGGAGCTGAGAGAGTTGGGGGGTTCAGCCTGGAGAGAAGGCTCTGGGGAGACCTTGGAGCCCCTTCCAGTCCCTCAAGGGGCTCCAGGAGAGATGGGGAGGGACTCTGGATCAGGGAGGGGAGCCATAGGACGAGGGGGAACTGGTTTTAGACTGAAAGAGGGGAGATTGAGATGAGGTCTCAGGAAGAACTTCTTTGGTGTGAGGGTGGTGAGAGCCTGGCCCAGGTTGCCCAGAGAAGCTGTGGCTGCCCCATCCCTGGAGGGGTTCAAGGCCAGGCTGGAGGGGGCTTTGAGCAACCTGGTCTGGTGGAAGGTGTCCCTGCCCAGGGCAGGGGGTGGCACTGGTCTTTAAGATCCCTTCCAACTCTAACCATTCAATGGTCCTATAAGTTAAGCCAAATATCCACATCAGAGCTGAGATGTGAATATTTTGACTCTGACAAAGTCCAAAGCTCGAGTGCCATTGACCTCCAGTAGATACTTTGAAGCCCAGAAATGCTGGAGTCTGTGATCATGAGCACTTCACCGAGAGCCTGAGTTCTGCCTGGGGTTTGCTGAGGCTGCAGCCTTGCGCTGAAAGCTAAGCACAGCCTTGCTGCCATCCTGGAGGGGTTTGCCATGATAGGTGCTCTCTAGGGAAACTGGAAGTTGGCCACCTGGTTCAGGGATTTCCCGGCAGACTTCGAAGTAGCTGTAGGAGAAAGATCATGCATCTGCAAATTGGGTTATAGCTGGGGTTTCTGTTTCCAGCAATAAAATATACACGTGGACCTGGAAGCAAGGGGCAAGGACCCAGCCTCCTGCCCTAGGTAGATGTCCTCACCACCAGTTTACAAGTCACGCTGGTACCAATGTGGCTCTTTGGCTCAGCCTTGGCAGAGCTCATCACCAGCGAAGGAGAGCTCTTGGGGTGGAGCAGGAGATCCAAACTGGCTGCCCAAAGGCACTATCCATCCCCCTGGACAGAGTCACTGTCTACAATCAAGGCAGTAAGAGCTGTGAGCCCTACTTAGCTCTTGGGGAAGAAAGGGCATACAGGTCGGGGCTGCTGTTTCCCAGTAGGACCATACTCCCAACAAACTGGGAAACAGTTCTGGGCTGGTGGCTGGTGAAAGCCCAGCTATGGGTGAGTTGCGGCAGTGGTTAGCTCTAGATTCTCAGGGAGTCACGGGCTCGGTTTGAGTTTGCTGGCCAGGAACAGGCATCTCCTGGGCCCAGTTGTCCCACAATGGAGCAGATCTAAGTCTGTCCTAAAATGACAGGAGCATCCATCTAGTCCCACTGTCATCATTTTAACTTTGTGGCTTTGCCTCCTCCCCTCGCGAGGCACCAGTGCTTCCCTGGACCAGCCTGTTGTCCAGAGCCTGTGTCCCCCACACAGCTCTTATCTCCTGCCGTGCCAGCTGCAGCTTGGCTCTGCCCTGTGTTTACCACCACTTGGCTCCAGTGTCATCTACAGCCTTGCTGTGGCCAAATTTACACTGGTGAAGCGGAAAGGGCTGTTGTGTGGGGCTCTGATAAGGGCTGTGTTTTAATTTAGCTGGTCTCCAAAACCTGTGAGGCCCCGAGGAGAGTGGCCGGCCGGGATCCATCAGAGGCTTCACCAGCGTGATGGGAGCAGCTCCTCAAGCCACAGCCTGGCGTCTCCCCGAGGTTCACCCACACTGGATCCATGGTGGGCACAGAGCAGCTCCCTTACAGGGTCTGCATTGCTCCTTTGTTTCTAAAGATTGAACAGCTGCAGAGGGAAACCTCAAAAAGGGAGAGGATTGTGCTAAATAACACTCACAACACCTGCGGGGTACCAGGACAGAGTATATACATGGTTTGATCTTGCAGACCTCAATGCCAATGAGTGATGTAGGAGCTCAGGACAGCAGCTTTGGGAGACATTTGCATAGTTATATGCGACTTCCCCACAGAAGCAAGCTCCTGTTTTAAATGTGGCCATCCTGCCTCTCCTCCATGAAGTGTCTCCTACAGAGACAGAGAAGTGAGAGCAGGGAATGGGCTCTTTTTCAGGGGATCTGAGTGGTGCCAGGGTTGTGGGTGAGACCTGGGGCATGGGCATGGTCCTGTAAGGAGGATGAGCTCCAGATCCTGATGATCTGCAAGCAGGGACACCGTGTCACCCCGAGACACACAGTGCCGTGGCCTGGCCTGCGGGGAGCACCCCTTCCCAGCCTCCAGCCCCCCAAATTTTAAGCCATACAGTGAGCTGAGTTTGTCTGGTGCTCTATGGGGCTGGGATAGAGGCTGGGAAACAACAACAGCTGCCAAACGAAGGGGTCAGTTGCAATTTTTGCTCTGTTGGTACATTGGTACACAGAGCAGGGTTTATTTGCTCTAAGAGAAAAAAAACCTCTTATGAGTATGGATTTATGTCCTGCGTCCAACCGAGCAACACCTGCTCTCTCAGCTGATGTTTCTATATGCCCTTGAAATTGGGTTTGTATTAGAGAAGCAGCTCTACGGGCACATGGACTTTATTTGGGACCCTTTCCTTTTTATCGTTTAAACCGGATGTATTTGGGGCAAGAAAAAGACTTTGTAGCTCAGTGCAGTATGTGGGCACATACATCCCAGAGAGGTAGATAAGTCTGTCTAAATATATGTACATATATCACACCTGACTGAGCATCTACAGTTTTGCAAACAAGCATCTTTGGGACTATAAATACACAGCCACTATACACGTCATGTATCTATGGCCAGAAAAACACAAACTCCCCTAAAATATGCACACTCCACGAGCCAACAAGTGCCCCCATCATTGTTAACACATTTAATTGCCTGTCAGACAGAGAGTCAGGTCCTGGGCTGTGTTTTTCCACGGTGTTCTCTGTGTGGTGCACGGGGGAACGGTGTTTGCCGTAGGAGCAGGTACTTGCCGTTTGCTCTGCTTATCCTCTGGCATCCCACACACAGCTCATGCCACACTGGGCGAGTTCTTCTCTGAAAATGTTTTTTTTTAGTTCTCTTTGCTGTCCTGCCACATCCCCACCCCTACCCAAGGACTGAGGTGAAGCACCCTTCTGGATGTGATCCTCTTTCACTCACTGTGTTCCCTCCAGCTTCTGCTCCAGCTCCTGCAAAGGCCCTACCAAAGGAGACCTCCTTTACTATATGGGCTTGAGTCCCCTCTGAATAAAGCCTGTCCACCAAGATGACAAAGTTGGGTGTAGGTCAAAGACTCAGTCTCTGGGAGCAGGACTTTGCAACCTTGCTCTGGTTTTAAACGGAAAGAGGGAAGACTTAGATGAGATCTCAGAAAGAAATTTTTCACTCTAAGGGTGGTGAGAGCCTGGCCCAGGTTGCCCAGAGCAGCTGTGGCTGCCCCATCCCTGGAGGGGGCTTTGAGCAACCTGGTCTGGTGGGAGGTGTCCCTGCCCAGGGCAGGGGGTGGGACTGGATGGTGTGTAAGATCCGTTTCAACCCAAACCATTCTATGATTCTTCCAAAGAGTGGGTTTGTGTGAGCCCCCACCTCAAGGGAGGCCCTGTACAGTGGGGTATAGAGTGAGGTGGATCACCAGCAGGTCTGAGGTGCTCAGGTATCTCTCCTGGACTCTGTCCCTGGAGCTGGCAAGGTAGCTGAGAGCTGCTGAAGGTTGTTTCTCCTCTCTACAGACCCCTGGTAAAAGGAGGGAGCAGGATGCTGAGGTTGAGGGCTCCCCGGATGGGGAGATCTCAGTTGGTGACCATGGCCCTGGGCTAGAACAAGCTCTCTTGGACAAAGAGGTGCCCGTTCTTTCTCCCCACAACTCAACTCCTTCAGCCTTGTCTCACCTATTCCTCACCCCTTTGCTGTCCCCTTCCAGGTCCCACACCAGCTCAATCCTCCCATTTCCTTTGCAGGGGTGGCAAATCTGGGGGCAAGGACTAATGGGTCTGACCAAAGAAAAGCGAACACAGAGCAAGAGGTAACGCTACTTGGAAATCTCTTATTTCACAGGTGTGTGTAGCTCTAAAAAAGCTGAAGGAAGAGTAATTACTGTCATAAAAATGAGTGGGAAATGAGATAAAGGGTTTATCTCAAGGGGCAGGTCATGGCAGAGTAACCTGCCTGCTTCCTTCGCTGGGAACTGGTTTTCAAAAGAGGGCGAAATGGAAAGTTCAGTACAAGCACCATTAATGTGGGCGAGAGCTGAGTGAAAGGAGAGCGGGGCAGATGGTGCCAGACAGGGAGGTCTGGGGCTTGGTGGAGTTTCCCAAGGTCAATCCCGATGTCCGGTCGGTGTTTCTGCTGGCACGACATGAGTGCCTGAAGGCAGGTCAGCAGTGCCCAGAGAGGTTCTCATCAAGCAAGAGCTGCTGGAGAAGAGAAGGCTGGGGATGAGACCTATTCACAGGTGGGAGGCAGAGCCAGCTCAGCCAGCAGCTGTCAAGCCCAAACAGACAATAATTCTGTGATAAAATCTGGGGACAGTGTTTATCACGCAGGTCCCTTTCTTCAAACAGAAATGTTTGAACCTGAGATTGTCCAGCCCAGCTTAGAAACTGTAACCCTGTCCCTGAAACCTTCTCAGGTCTTCCTTGTTTGTATATTTGAGCTGATGGGTGTCTGCTGCAGCCATAAAAATGGTGATGCTGTCTCGACTATCATATTTGTTTTCCAAAGGCCATCTGGCTGCGTTTCTTTATTGTTTGGGAATGCAGTGACACTGTCAAAAAGGCCCTGTGCCGGGAGAGTAAATGACTGGAGGGGTGGAAAAGAGACTGGAACGTTCGGTATCATAGAATGGTTAGAGTTGGAAGGGACCTTAAAGCCCATCCAGTGCCACCCTCTGCCCTGGGCAGGGACACCTCCCACCACACCAGGTTGCTCCAAGCCCCCTCCAACCTGGCCTTGAACCCCTCCAGGGATGGGGCAGCCACAGCTTCTCTGGGCAACCTGGGCCAGGGTCTCAACACCCTCACAGCAAAGAATTTCTTCCCCACATCTCATCTCAGTCTCCCCTCCAGTAGTAAGGGCTGTGTATCAGGGATGTGCATCGCTCTGCAAGATCATTCAGCTCTTCAACGAGATGGAGAACTTCACTGTTCAGGATCTCAGGAGACAGCAGACAGTTCCTCTCCCATATCATCTGCTCCTCCGGGTCACTGGCTGGCCGGGCACCCACACATTTCTGCAGCTCAGGGTTTCAGCTCTGGATTTACCAGCCAGTGCCAGAGCTGAGGAAAGCCCAGCCCTTCCACTGGTTTGGACTCGTCAGAGGACCGTGCTTCCCAGGTTGTCTTGCTTTTGGCTTCTGCTGCGCTCCTGGGGGCAAGCACACCACCCAGCCTCCTCGGGGACACCAGAGCCACAGTGGGCTTCGGTGTCATCTGGGGACCTACAGGCACAAAGCTGTTCAAACTGTTAACTTTGCAGTCCCAAACCATCCCCTTTTCTTCCTTCAGAGCAGCACTGGGCTAAGCCGCTGCCCAGCCACGCAGGCTGCCTGCCATCTGGCACAAGCAGGACCAAGCAGAGTTAAATAAATGTTAAATACACACTAATTCCATGTGACGACTAGCAAAAGGCAATGACTTCAAGCTCGAAAAGAGTCTGGTTATGTAAACAGCATCCTGAAATTAATATTTACCTTTTAAAACAAACAGATATTTGGGGTGTTTCATCGTCTTTCTGCCTAGCAGATGCCAAGAACAACAGCTTGGTACTGCAGGGAATTGGCTTGACAGCTCAGGGGACAGTAAACTCCCCACCAGCCTCCAGACTGCGAGGTCAGAGCTGGTCCCTCTCTTTTCAGGCAGATAAATTCGCACAAGCGCCGGATTAATCTTTGCTCGGGGGCTGCGACTTCTAATGAGGAGCGGGAGCCGCCCCGATGGCACAGCCAGGGAGCAGGGATTGGAGCAGCAGATGGGCTGGAGGATGAAGGGTTTGGGGATGCTCGTAGGGGACCCTTAGCCATGGGGGGCTCTGGGGAGGCAGAAGGGCCGTCCCATGGTGGGAAACGCTGTTTGGGTGGCAGCATCACCGCCAGCCCAGCCGCTGTGCTCCGTTTCCAGACCTGCACCTGCGGGGTGAATCCCATAATTTCTTTAAGGGGTGATCGTTTCGTTCTTGTTTCGTAAATCTCAACCAAAATCCCTGTCAGAGCCCCGCCAGGCTCGGGGATGGGGGCTCGCTGCACACCCTGCTCCTCTGCGAAGAGATTTCATGGCCATCCCCATCCTCATGTGAGCACCCACCACTCTTTCTATAATTTTTTAAAATAATTTTCCAGCCCTGGGGCATGTGTGCCCAGCACAGACACAAAGCGAGTCAGCCGCCACCCTGGAGGTGTTGGGATCTCAGTGGATAGGGGATGAGTGGAGGCAGGGGTAGGAGCCCCATTTCGCTTTTAAGAGGATATTTTTTGCAGATGTCTGAGGCAGAAGGAACTTTAGGCATGTTTTGCAGCTCCCCACTTCTGCCATCACCCACCCCTCTGCCCCTAATGCGCCTCCTCGGCTTCATCCCACCCTGTGCTTTCATCTTCTTCCTCCCAGCTGGGGATGGCTGTGGTCCTCATCCCCTCCCACATCCTGGATCTGGCTGTGGGTGCCCCGGTCCCACCTGGCACCACACCGGGGGGTTTGGGCTGGTGTGGCTGTGTCAGGCTCACACTCTGAGCCATTGTGTGCCTGTCCCAGCACTCAGCTGGCTCCTACCTTAGATTTTCAACTTCCCCCAGCAGATTCTGCTGCCCACCCCCAGAAGCGTGGCCAGCAGGTCACGGGAGGTGATTCTACCCCTCTGCTCTGCGCTCGTGAGACCCCACCTGGAGCACTGTGTCCGGGTCTGGAGTCCTCAACACAGGAAGGACATGGACCTGTTGGAACGGGTCCAGCGGAGGGCCACAAGGATGATCAGAGGGATGGAGCACCTCTCCTATGAAGACAGGCTGAGAGAGTTGGGGTTGTTCAGCCTGGAGAAGAGAAGGCTCCTGGGGAGACCTTAGAGCTCCTTCCAATATCTGAAGGGAGCTACAGGAGAGCTGGGGAGGGACTCTTTGTCAGGAAGTGCAGTGACAGGACAAGGGGTAATGGTTTAAATTGGAAGAGGGGAGATTGAGCTGAGATGTGGGGAAGAACTTGTTTGGTGTGAGGGTGGTGAGAGCCTGGCCCAGGTTGCCCTGAGAAGCTGTGGCTGCCCCATCCCTGGAGGGGTTCAAGGCCAGGTTGGAGGGGGCTTGGAGCAACCTGGTGTGGTGGGAGGTGTCCCTGCCCAGGGCAGGGGGTTGGCACTTGATGATCTTTAAGGTCCCTTCCAACTCTAACCATTCTATGATTCTATGACTCTTTCAGCCTCCCTTGGAAGGGGAGAGGTGGGGCTGGGAGGGCTGGGGATGCATCCCAGCGGGGGACCCCGCATCCGTCCCTCCAGGACACACTGGTCCCACGAGCATCAGGAGGGAACACGGGGCTGCCACCTGCTCCTCACCCGCTGCCCAGCTGCCGGCTTGGGATGACAAAGTGACACCCACTTTGGGAGGCCGTTCGTTACCTGCCGGGCAGGGCAAAGTAAACCCATTAATGCCAGCAGCGCGTGGGTGGGAGCCGGGGCCGGGAGGATGTGGGCAGGCTCTATTACCCCTGTAAAATAAAAAACCAACAATGACGCCGGCATGGCTGCGAGCGGGGCCCCTCCGTGGGCAACGATGGGGGGGGGGGGTGGTGTGTTGGGGGGGGCGATTAAACAGATGACACCCCAAAAGTGACATCCAGCCAGGCTGAGCCCACCAAACCGCAGGAGCTATAGGATGCTCGGGCACCAAGGGCTGCACCCAGCCTGGGGTGCTCAGCATTTCCAGGGGGCCTGTGCTGGGAAAAAGTAGCATCTTTGAGTAAGGATTCGTGCTGAATATCTCCTTCTTTTGAAATCGAAACCCCTTTGCATTTAACCTGCCAACACCTTGCAGTTACGGTGATTTAAAATGTGATAGTGAGCGGAAGCGGTGCCGGAACCAAACAGGGAACCCCCAGCTCGTTGCAAGGGACGGGGCTGGGCGATGGGATGAACAAGCTGTGACAGTGGTGGCCTCGTCAGGGAGAGGCATCGGGCTCTTTTCCGACCTCGCTTCCTTCAATTAGTTCAGTTCGCTGATGAGGCCGGCCGGAGATGAGCTGGAGAAAGCTGGGGGAGGTTTCCTACCGAGTGACAACTTCAGGCTGAAGCCGGGAGGATGTGATCGGGTCACCCGGAGATCTGTGGGGACACGGGGACGGGGGCACGATGACTGGGTCTGGGGGATGCCACCAGCCCTCCCGCTTTCCGGAGCAGGTCCAGCGCCAGCCGTGGTGTCCGAAACACACTCGTGTCCATGTCTGCACTGCATCTTGGCATCTCCTTTCTAATTAAGCCCAATTGGATATGAAGTTTGGTGCACAGTTAATCAACTGCCAATTTTCCCTAAGTGGTGGTTGGTATAAATAACACAAACCCCGAATCTCTGCTATTAAGACGAAAGGTATACAAAAGCCCAGAAACCCAGGCTCTGCACAAACAGACTCAAATAATCCTCTCCAAACCGGAAAAAAAAAAAAGAAGGAAATATGGGAGTTTTGAGGAAAAGCCATGCCCTGCTGTAATCGGGCGGGTTTTTAGAGCTCGGAGCAGGACTTGGCCTTTCTTCAGGGAAAGAACTGCGGAGCCCAGTGAGGGGTGGTGGGTTAGAGCAAGTTTTCCTGCCGGCTGATTTCCATCACGGGTTTTAACCATCCTGCCCTGCCCGTTTCCAGCTTGACAAAGGGTTTTGGCTGAGGATTTGTGTGCCCCCGGCATTTCTAAGACATATTTATATAATATATGAGTGATAGAAAAGAAATTTTTATATAAGGATGTATGTAAAACATACAAATATAAATAAAAGCATAATATATGAATACATGTTTATATAAGAAATATAAGAAATATTTGATTATGTTATATACAGCGAGATAGGATGTTTCACGGCCACGGAGATGCTGTGCAGTGGGACTTGGAGGGGCTCATGGATGCTCTGCCCAGTGCCTGGCACATGTGGTGGCCCCAGCTCCAGTCCTGGCCACCTTCCTGGGGAGCTCTGTTTTCCTAGAAGGCTCTCCGTGCTGCTGGCTGGCAAGTCCCTAAGTGCCCACCTCTCCCCAGCCCTGATGCCACCGATGCCATCAGCCTGGGAGGGAACCCAGTGGTGCCAGGATTCCTTCCATCCCTGTGCCGGGGGCTGCTGAGCCCAAAATAAGAGCTGCTGGAGGGATGGGTTGTGGTTGGGTTGGTGGGTGTGTGACAAAGTGAAAGGACCCACGGGTGTCCTTCTCCTGCCCTGCCACATCCCCTGGCTCTGCCCCCCGGCAAAAGGGCTCCGGGCGTGGATGGAAGGTGCATAATCCAATTTGGTTATGGATTTTTTTAGATATAATTTTGGGGAAAAAAATTAAAATCTGGGTGCACAGGGAATTAAAAATAGGTTTAACATCTCGACCTTGAATGCAGCCTTCTCCTCCCAGCCATCTCCTGCCCCAGACCACCCCAGGCTGGGGCTCACTGCCCTGGGCTGCCAGGTGATGTGGCACAGGGTGGCTTCTGGTGGAGCAGAGGGGACATTTCAGCTGGGCAATGCCCAGTGTTAATTTGGATGGAATTTCATTTTGGAAAAGACGACAGAACAAGCATGTGACTTTTTTGTTCCAAACTCAGGCTTCATTTTATGCGATAAGTCATAGAACTGGAGATAGCAGAAACTGAAATAATGAATTTCACTGTTACCGACCTTAAAAAAAAAAAAATAAAATCCATTAAATGGCAAATTCTGAAATGTCATTTTTTTTCCGGCTGCTGAGCACAAAATCCAATCTGGAAGTGTCAGCATCCGAGACCCCATCAGCCCTGAGAGCCTGGATGGAGGCTCTGGCAGCTCCCGGCTGGATCCCCGTTGCTTTGGCTTCCTTGGAGAGTCACAGCGTGGTGTTTGGTTGAGGACACCAGCCCCGCCGGCATCTCCAAGTGGCATCTGGGGCTCTGCCCAAAGTACCAGGAGGGCAAGGTGGGGGTTTTGGGGCAGTTTTGCTCACGGAGGGACCACCCGCCCCGGTCCCCGCTGCGATACCTGCCCCAGCATCGCGCTGCTCCTGGCCGGGGCCGGACCAACCGGCGGCACTGGGTGCCCTGGGAGCTCCACCGGGGAGCGGTGGGTAACGCAAAGCCCATATCAGCAATGATTTCCTGACAAACAGTGCGGCTCATTGTCTGTTCTCATTTATAAACTGCTCCACACCAGCCATCTGATATCCATTATTACAATTACAAACAACCCACAGTAACTCTCCAGCTGGTCAGCTCCATCCGAACAGCACTGCAGCCATTCAAGGATGCCATATGGTACCAGAGTTTCCAAAGCAGCATTGTCAATCAGCCTTATTAATTTCTGAGTTCATTTCTTTTCCTTTTAGGGATGTATTTCTTTTTTTTTCTTTTTTTTTTTTTTTTTTTTTTTTTTTTTTTTCCTTTCTATATAAGACAGAGACACTTCTCCGGCCTTAATTTGGAATGTGCAGCTTGACAGAATAATTGTAACATCTACATCTCCGAGGCAGCTGGCAGGGAGAGGAAGAGCCTGAACTCCGCGAGCAGCCCCCCGAGTAATGCTGCTCATGCAAGACCTCCAAGTGTCTCTTACCATATATACCACAGTGCGTGCCACGAGAATATTAAAAACCCATTAGATCCGGAGTGCCGGACATGGCTGGCCATTTCACTGCAGATGGAGGGTTGCTAATGGCCATTTCCCTTCGATCTCTTGGTCTCCTTTGAGCTATATTTATTTTTTCCCCAACATTTTGGAGCCTCCGGGTGGCATTATCGGAGACGGCTGCAGATGCTGAGGTGCTGCCGGCTCTGCCCGTGCCTGTCCTGTGGCCAGCGGGTGCCCGGACGTGTCCCCTGGTGCTGCCGCTGTCGGGTGGACTCTCCTTTTGGGGTGATTTATGGGGAAAGAGCCACTTTTGTGGCGAGCCGCTTCGGTGTGGCACTGTTACAGCCGGCTGTGTCGGGTACCTGTCCCTGGGCTGTCACAGGTAGCGGTGACGCAGAGGGCAGTGCAGATGCTGGATGTGGCTGCTCCAAGCCCTGCAAACACATCAGGTTGCAGTGACCAGGCATTGCATCTCCTGCATTGGACAGGCTGAGGGGGGTGGGGGGTTCAGCCTGGAGAAGAAAAGGCTCTGGGGAGACATTGGACCCCCTTCCAGTCCCTCAAGGGGCTCCAGGAAAGCTGGGGAGGGACTCTTCATCAGGGAGGGGAGCCATAGGAGGAGGGGGAACAGTTTGACACTGAAAAAGGGGAGACTGAGCTGAGACGTGGGGAAGAACTTCTTTGGTGTGAGGGTGGTGAGACCCTGGCCCAGGTTGCCCAGAGAAGCTGTGGCTGCCCCATCCCTGGAGGGGTTCAAGGGCAGGCTGGAGGGGGCTTGGAGCAACCTGGTCTGGTGGGAGGTGTCCCTGCCCAGGGCAGGGGGTTTGAACTGGAAGATCTTTAAGGTCCCTTCCAACCCAGACCCCTCTATGATTCACAGCTGCTGGCTGCAGGGACTGGAGGGGTTTATTTTTTGCCTTGCTTTTGTATTTTAAAGCAAAACCAGCCATCACTAAGGGACAGTTTATTTTCTCAGCTGGAGGAGGCAGGATTTTCTGGTTCAGAAATGCCTGAACCCGACTAAAACTCAGCACCCAGCCTCCAGTGGGAGTTTCCTTCTCCGGGGATGGGAGAGAGGTGATGGGGAAGTAGAGATGGGGACCTTTCAGGTTGAGCCACCAGCGTGGTACGTCCAAAGTGTCCCCGTGAAGCTGCCTCGACACGCTTTCACATTTGGCCTCTCCTTGGTTGACCATTGAGTGCTTGTGTCCCAGACCAAGAGCTGCTTCCCAGGATACGGGAGCCTCCGGCAGCATCCCCAGAAGCACTGGGCTGTGGGTACTGGTGCCTGGGGGGGTGGCAGAGCTGCTCTGTGAAATCCATGGCCAGGGAAATAGGAAGCAGACTGAGAAGAGAGAGGAACGTCCAGGAGCTCTCTGTGACGGTTGGCAGGGGGAGAGCAGCAGGTTTTGGGGGCCGTGCATTATGCAGATCGTGTGGGATTATGTAAAATCTCTTTGTTCATCCTCCCCGTCGAGGGCAAAGAGCTCTGTGGGGTTGGGACAGTTTTGGGGGGGGGGGGTGTGTGTGGAATCTGCAGATGCACAGATGGTGATGCTGAGGCTCTGCCTATAGGGACTGTGGGAGAGGCAGGTCCTCCTCTACCTGTCCCACAGTCCCTATAGGCATTTTCCTCATTGTTTTTAGCTTTTTGGAGGCCAGTCCCAGCCTTGGGGAGCCCAGTGGGGACCTAGCACCAAGCTACAGCCCAGCCCAGCCCTGCCAGGGGCTCTGCTCACCCCAGAGCATGGCCAATGTCCACCTCTGGAGGGAAGCGCTGGGAATGCCACCCATCTCAAGTAACATCTCTTCAATGGTGGATCTTTGCTAGTGTGGAATATTCACCGTTTCAGATGCCTACACCCAAGAAAAGTGGAGTTTATGGTGCTCCAACCTACACCGGCTCCTCGCCATGGGCTGGGAGCCCCTTCCATGCAGTTATTCCTTACTGCCATCATTTTTATCTTATCCCACGGGCACGCTTTGAAGGGTACATTGAACTGGGTGGATCGTTCAGTTTATTTCTGTGTATGGTATCAGAAGACCACCTTCTGTTGTTGTTTCCTGCTTGCTTGGCTCCCAGCACTGAGCCCGGGTCCCTGCCGGGTGTAGTAGGATGCTCTGCCCAGGTCGGGGTAAAATAAGAATGTTGTCTTTAACTTCAGCCTACTTGTATGAGTTTTCTGGTGGAAAACTAGCAGACGTGTGAGGAGGTCACACTGTCCATCGTGTTGAAGGACACTGAGGATTAGCCTGACTCAGCAAATGTCACCAGGTGAGATGTGAGACCAGATGCTCCACAAGGTGGGATGTGAAACCAGATGTTCTCAAGAGGAACAAAAGAATGATAAAAATATACAGTGTTTTGCTGAGCTAGAAGGTTTGACTTTTAGCTACAAATGATTGGCAGTTGGTCATTTTATGCTCTAAAAGCCTTGTTCCATCTTTGGATGGGAGGGATTCTGGTACAGCCCCTCCATAGGAGTGTCTGGAATTCCTCCCTTGAGTGGGGATGTCCCTCAAGGTTACTCCTGAGTGAAAGAGAGCTCCTCACAGTCATCAATATGGGTGAGTAACATCAATCTCTATAAAAATAATTACTTATGAAGCTCGCTTTGAATTATTGATTTAATAAATAATAATTATTGTGAACATCAGCTATAGCATTTATACCATGTAGTACATGTTCTGATTAACATCCTTTAGCCTGATCACACTGTTATCAATTCTTTGCTTACACATATATATAGTTTGCCATTCTTAACCCCTGGGACACCTGGGACCCTGTAGCCGTGGTTTGGTGCCCAGCTCAGCCGCCCATGGGGATGCTGCAGGACACAGGTGCTCTCCAGGAGGGCGTGAGGTGGCTTGTGCCCCCACCAGTGGGTTCCTGTCCTTAGTTGGGTGCCACATGTGACCTGATCTCACCTGCTGTAACTCATTGTGGTGGTGCTGCGATGGTGGGGCAGCAGCCCTGGTATCCGTGGGCCACGTGGGCTGTTCTTATGGCACTGCTGAATTTTCATCTGGCTTTTCCCCACTCCTCTGGACCTCCCTGGTGTGCAGATGCAGAAGGTTGCACAGCCCTGTGCAGCCTGGGGCTTTCCAGGAGGGCTGGAGGGCTGGGGTTGGGTGCAGGACCCCTCTCTTCTCCCCATCCCACCGCCATCCAGGACAGTGTCCCCATGCTGCCTCCAGCAAAGCCATTCCTCTGGCAGCTTCTCCCCACAGGGCACACAGACCCCCCTGTACCTGCTGGCTACACCTTTTTGCTTGAGTTTCTGCATTTGTGACATTTTCCTTGATTTTCCCTGATTTTCCCGTGTCTTTTCCCCCCCATCTCTCGCTGAACCACCCCACACCTTCTGCAGGAGACAGCTTGCTTGCTCTGCATCTCCTTTGCGGTGGCCTTGGGGACATGGGAGGGGACACGGTGAGCTCCTGCCCCTCTCCCTCTCCCCAATCTGGCACAAACGAGTTTGTCCTTCAAGATGCAATGGTGCCGTGAGTCGGGCAGAGCCTGGCGTTGTGCAGCTCTATTGTTTCCCCATGTTCTTGATGACACTTGTTCAAAGGAGCCCTCGCGGCCGCCACATTTCCCGTGGGTTGAGGAATGCGTTGGGAGAAGTCTCCGGGATCTCACGTGGCTCCTTCCAGCCCACCACCGCGGGGCCAGATGCTGCAGGGCCATGCAGTGCCCTGGGACTGGCCCGCAGCAGAAAGCCACCGCTTTGGGGTTTGTTTTCCTTTTTCCCCTGGCCCTGATGCAATTTTACAGTTACACCATTGTGCCCTGAGAAGTGTCCCGTTGCTAAACCCGTCCTCTTTCATGTCTCTGCCCAGCNTACCTCCTGGAGCTGACTCACTGCTGACAACATCTTCTCTGCGTATCGGAGGGGGAGCCGAGCCAACATGACTTTCTGGTCTTATTCCTTCCTCTGCCTACACAGTTCCTCCTTCTCCCTGAGTCCTTCCTGACAAGCACGGCTTCCAAAGTGCCATCGCTTCTATGGGCACACCTTGCCACGAGCATGGTGCACACCTTGCCCAGAGAAGCTGTGGCTGCCCCATCCCTGGAGGGGTTTCAAGGCCAGGTTGGAGGGGGTTTTGAGCAACCTGGTCTGGTGGATGGTGTCCCTGCCCAGGGCAGGGGGTGGCACTGGATGGGCTTTAAGGTCCCTTCCAATCTGAACCATTTATGATTCTATGATTCACCCAACATGTGGGCATTGTACTCTGGACAAGTCCTGGCATCATCCGTGGCCATCTCTGCTGACACTGCCTGGGCTTGGTGCAGAGTCTGGGCAGGAGACGCCTCTGTGTTAGGACCCCTCCTGACATTGCAATCGCAATTTATGCTAAGATCGACAGAGGAGAGAATATTTCCCTTTTTTCCCCCAAGTCCTGGAGGGTGTTGGAGGAAAACCAGTCTCCTCTGCCAGCGGCCCTGCCCTGGAACTGCCTGCCCTGGGGATGGGGAGCGAAGCAGACAAGTACCCGTGCACCGAGGTCAGCGTTTGCTCCAGAACCCGCTCCAGCTTTCCAGGAAACATCGGAGGAGGGAAAAAACCCCAACCCACCAACCTTATATTTTCATCTGCAGCTGGAGCGAGGCCAGATTTTGCAGCGGGACATTCTTCGGTGAGAATGGAGCTGTTGTCTTCTGGCCAGCACCCGTTGAACGGCCCCTGCCGACCACCACCGCGGGATGGCAGAGCCATGGCCGGGAGAGGACAGCCAAGGGACACCAACCCGCTCCCCACCAAGTCCCCAGTGAGGTGTTGCCGGAGGGGACTGGCTGCCTCTCCCCTGGGCTGTGATCCCCACTTTGCTTTGAAAACTCTCCAGTGCTTTGTTCTCCCCCTGATAGAATCCATTTGGAGCAAATGCAGTCTGGGAGCGTCTTGCCAAGCTTTGGGGAGGCTGCTGCGAAGCATTAGCAGCAGATAAGGCCTCCTCGGGGATGGATGTCTGGCGAGGGAAGTGATGGTGGCAGAGACTCTCCTCTTCTTGTCCCTGGCCTGGGGACACGGCTGACCGGGCAGAAGAGTCGGCAGGACCTCCACCAGCTGGGGGATGCCAGCCTCTGCCTCAGCTCCTTTCCTTGATGGGCTCCAGGAGATGACCCTGAACACAGCTGCTCATGCATCCCATCATGGATGGTCCCCTGCCTGCTGGGCACGCCGGGGTGCCCCAGCGTCCCCCAGATCCCTGGGGAGCTCGGTGCCAGAGCAAACAAGGGGGAAGGGCACGTGGCTTGGTGGCAGTGGGGTTGTTGGACTGAGCAAGGGGACAAGACGAAATGGCCTCAAGCGGCACCAGGGGAGGTTTAGATTGGATATTAGGAAAAATTTCTTCACCGAAAGGGTTGTCAAGCATTGGAATGGGCTGCCCAGGGAAGGGGTGGAGGCACCATCCCTGGAGATATTTAAAAGCTGGGCAGACGGGGTGCTGAGGGACATGGGTTAGTGATGGTTTGCGTCAGTGTTGGGTTGATGGTTGGACTTGATGATCTGAAAGGTCCCTTCCAACCTGGACAATTCTATGATTCTATGACTCTACGAAGGGGCAAGGGCAGGTGGCTTGGTGGCAGTAGGTTGGGATGGATCCCCTGTGCTGGGGACCTGGTCCTGAGCCCCAGCACTGCAGGAGCCAGGGCTGGGCTCACCACACCGAGAGCCAAAGGAGTGCAGGAACTTTTCAAGACCCTGGAGGCAAATTCCCGCTCCAACCCCCCCACTTCCCCCTGTACCCCTGGGCCCTGTGGCCACAAGACTCTGCATTTTCATACAGAGCACCAATAATTAGCATTGATTTGCTGCAATGATGTTGGGCAGCATTTGCACACTGTGCTTACACAACCCAGCAGTGACACGCAGCACAAGGAGGACATGGTCCTGTTGGAGTGGAGCCAGAGGAGGCCACGGAGATGCTGGGAGGGCTGGAGCCCCTCTGCTGGGAGAGGGGGCTGAGAGAGTCGGGGGGGTTCAGCCTGGAGAAGAGAAGGCTCTGGGGAGACCTTAGAGCCCCTTCCAGTCCCTAAAGGGGCTCCAGGAGAGATGGGGAAGGACTCTTGATCAGGGAGGGGAGCCCTAGGATGAAGGGGAAGGGTTTGACACTGAAAGAGGGGAGATTAGATGAGGTCTGGAGATATTCAAAAAACAAACAAACTGACAGGTGCTTGGGAATATGGGTTAGTGTTGCCGTGTGTGGTTTTCTTGCTTTTTGTTTTTTGGTGTTTTTTTTTTTAATGGTTGGACTAGATGATCTTAAAGGTCCCTTCCAACCTAAGCAATTCTGTGATTCTGTGTTTCTGTGATCTCAGGAAGAGCTTCTTTGGTGTGAGGGTGGTGAGAGCCTGGCCCAGGTTGCCCAGAGAAGCTGTGGCTGCCCCATCCCTGGAGGGGTTCAAGGGCAGGTTGGAGGGGGTTTGGAGCAACCTGGTCTGGTGGGAGGTGTCCCTGCCCAGGGCAGGGAGTGGCACTGGATGGTCTTTAAGGTCCCTTCCAACCCAAACCACTCTATGATTCTGTGATCTCTGTCATCCAACACTGATACACAGCATTAATACGCAGCATTTCCATGCAATATTTCCATACAGCATTTATATACAGCATTTACACGCAGGATTCACCCCACGGTGCTGGAAGAGGAGAAGCCAGGAGATGCCCACCCTGCTCCGCGCCTGGGTTATCCCGCGGTGGGATGCTGGGCAGTGCTGGAGGTGCCAGCAGGGTTACCCATCCCTGCCAGGTGCCTGCGGTGGGATAAACCCAGGACATAGGCTGTCCCTGCACCCCGTAGGGATCTGGGGGGGCTCGGTGACAGTTGATGGGGGGTGGGAGAGGGGCAGGGCGCAGCGGGGAAGGTTAATGCCGTTATAAGCTGGGGCAGGGGGTCTCCAACAGCCGAGGCCTCGCCAGCCAGATGGGGAGACTCGTCTGCCGCGCGCCGGGGCCACAAAGGAGGGTCCCCCGGTAGCAGCTGGTCCCAAGGAAGAGGTTAAGGAGACACGTGTCGGGGCAAAGCCCAAGGGTGGCAGACGCGGCCCCAGCCTTTGTCGGGGGTCACCCCCCCATCTGACGGGGAGCAGGTGGGGCGGGGAGGGCTCCATCGGGGCTCCACCACAGCTCCACCACGGCCCCGCCGGGCATCGGCCGGCTGCGGGGGCACGGCATCGCCTGCCAGAGCCATTCAGAGCTGCCTTTGTTGCCTTTGTAGATAATGAATCTGTTTGGGGTTGTTGTTTGTTTTTTTTTTTTTCTTTTTTTCTTTTTCTCCCCAGAAAGAATGAGAACAGCCCCACGGCCAGCCCAGAGCAGGGCACAAGGCAGGGGACAATGATGGAGTGAGCAACTCGAGAACAGGGGCAGGGTCTGGCCGAGCATCCTCCCGGCTGGGGACCGGGATGGATGTCCATCCTGCCTGCTCACTTCTGGTGCCATCGGGCAAATCCCAGGTGATAATTCAGCCCTGGAGCCGGGACCGGCTGGGCTGCAGCCCCACAGGCATCACTGGCCCCAGGACCCGTGGTGGTGGGTGTCAGGATGCGGCCAGGGCATGGCCCTGCACCCCTCACCCAGCTCAGGCCCCCGCTGCCCCCACCGCTCCCCCCTCGCTGGCGGCATGGGGTTAATTTCAATTATCTTCTCCAGGCCATATGAATTCTATTAATATCAAAGTAATGAGGTAATTACTGTGATACGGAGGAACGGCTGGGGAATTGCTTGGGATAGGATTGCGCCAGCCAAGAGGGTAAATTAAAACCTCTCTTTGGAAAGAGGCAAAGGGCTGTATCAGAGGTGAGCGGGGGCCATCCTGGGACAACGGGTGACATTCAGGGTGTCCTTCCCCTGGGGGTCACTACTACTGTCCCTGGGTCTCCTCTTGTGCTGGGGGGCTGCCACGGCCTGGATGGGGAGCCCGCAGCAGGGGTGATGCCCCCCCATCCCCTGCCACAGCCCACCCAGCCTCTGCACGAGCACCCTCAGGGCTCATGACCACATCATCTGCCCCGGGATGCAGATGGATCCACCTACTCAGCCTTCCCTGAGCTGTGTGGCTTCAAAACGGAGCCCTGATGCTCGGTTTAGGGACCCCTTAAAAGCGGCACTGAGATGGGCAGTGGATGTCCCAGTGCCAGCAGGAGCCAGGGCTAAGGGCTGTGGTGAGTCCCCTGGGGGTCTGACAGCCCAGGGAAGGATGGGGAGTGCTCACTGACCCTGTCTGGCCCCCAAACCCCAGGAGCTGGGGCTTTTCCAGGTCCAGCACCCTTCCTGGACTGTCAAAAAGACTGGGCTGCATAGGGAAGAGTGTGGCCAGCAGGTCAAGGGAAGTCATTCTCCCCCTCTACTCTGCACTGGTGAGGCCACAACTGGAATATTGCGTCCAGTTCTGGGCTCCCCAGTTCAAAAGGGACAGGGAACTACTGGAAAGAGTCCAGCGAAGGGCAACAAAGATGATTCAAGGATTGGAGCATCTCCCTTTTGAAGAAAGACTGAGAGAGCTGGGACTCTTTAGTCTGGAGAAGAGAAGGCTGAGGGGAGACCTTATTAATGCTGACAAGTATCTCAAGGGTGGGTTGAAGAAGGAGGGAGCCAGACTCTTTGCAGTGGTTCCCAGTGAGAGGACGAGGGGCAACGGGCACAAGTTGGAACATAAGAGGTTCCACTCAAATATGAGAAAAAACTTCTTCACAGAGCCCTGGAAGAGGCTGCCCAGGGAGGTCGCGGAGTCCCCTTCTTTGGAGATTTTCAAGCCCCACCTGGATGCAGTCCTGAGTAACATGCTCTGACAAGCTCTGGGCAATCCTGCTTCAGCAGGGGAGTTGGACTAGATGATCTCTGTGGTCCCTTCCAACTCTAAAAATTCAGTGAAATTCAGTGAAAAAGACCTGGCAGAGCTCCCAGCGCTGGTCCTTGAGGAAGCTCTGAGCTCACTTGAGGGACCTGGGGCCACGGATGTGAAAAGACCACTTGGGGAGGGGGCAATAGCAGGGACCACGAATATATCTACACATCCTCCTATAAAAGAAGCTCCAGCTACTTGGCAGGTTGACAAAAGAGCTTTGCACAGGGAGGTGGATGGGGTCCCTGGAAATGATGCCCACAAAGGAGGGAAGGGGCCCCTCCTACATCCCCCCCCAGCCGCGGGGTGCTCGGGAGATGCAGGCAGAGCCTGGTCCCAGCTGCAGCGGGGTCCCAGCCAGGAAGCGGGGAGGGTGCTGGGCAGGGGGCTGAGCTGGGGGAGCGTGGGTGCAGCTTATGGGGGTAAAAATAGCTGCTGTTGTAGAGCAGGAGTGTCACGGCCACCTGCCAAGCAGCGAGGGAGCCTGAGGTACCTCCCAGGTCCTTATGAAAGGAATTTGGTAAGGAAGGGGAGGATGGAGTTTTGGGGCCATGGTGCTGAGCAGAAAGCCAGGGCGGGGGGACCCTGCTGGGCACCACCCCACAAAAAATCCAGGCTGGGGGTACCCCAGAGCAACTGGGCAGTGAGAAGAGGTGAGAATACATCTTCAGTGTCCCCTTGGCCCTCAATAAGGAAGGAATTTTTTTACCACAAGGGAGGTGAAACATTGGCCCAGGTTGCCCAGGGAAGTTGTGGATGCCCCATCGTTGGTGCACCAAGGCTGGACGGGGGCTTTGAACAACCTGGTCTAGTGGGAGGTGTCTCCAGGTGGGACTGGAGATGGTCTTTGATGGTCCTTTCCAACCTAAACCACTCCGTGACCGTGATAACCAACAGGCTTGAGCAGGCAGCCCGGGGGGAAGCGCGTCCCCCGTCCCCCGTGGGTGCTGGCCCAGGGCTCTGAGGCACAAAGCCATGCCTGGCGAGATGAGCCAGAAGGAGCCACGTCCCCCCTTTCTCTCCTTGGTGCCACCAGCAGCAGGTGCAGCTGCCCCACTTGCTGCTCCGGGCTGGGAGGGGGTCGGGGCACATTCTACAATTTGTGAGCTGAGCGTGGGAGTTCTCAGCTGGCTGCAAAACCCTCCAGGTCCCAAGGGGGGGGTGTGTGTGTGTGTCTTTCCCCCAGCAGGCAGCACCCAGCCAAATGGGTGGGTTGGGGCAGAAGGTGCCCCAGCGCCCAGAGCGGGGGTCTCCGGCCACCCTCCCTGCCCACGCCGGGCCCCGGCTGGCTGCAGAGCGGCTCTTTGCTGGCATCTGCTGTCGGTTTGAAACCCTGCAGCCACGGAGCGAGGCTGAAACTCGGCCCAGAGCTGTTCCTCGCCCCGCTCCTGGGAAGGAGGAACGGTCCCCGGCAGGATGGGTCGCTCCACCATCTGCCCGCAGCATCCGCAAGGCCAGCGGTGGCCGCAGGGACGTGGGCCTCGCGGGGCAGAAGGATGCGCTGAACTTAAAAACCTGATGCTGAAGGTGGCTTTCCAGCCAGCCCTGGGGGAACATCCCTCCGGGCTCGTAAACAGCCTTTTCCTGGGACACGAGGCTCTTCCCATCCCTCCTGCCCATCCGTCCTGTGCTCGGGGCTCCTCCTGCACCATCCCCTGAGCCAGGGGGATGAAATAACCTCCACCAGGGTCTCCTCCTGCTCCAGGAAACCTCGGTGTTGTCACATTGGTAGCCCATCCGACAGCAGCGGAGAGAAGTGACATTTATCAGAGCTTTATTTGCCGGGTTAAAAAAAGCCCAGGGGAAGGGAGCTGGAAGTGCCAGGACGCTGCCAGGTCCCTGCGCCACGGGAGCTGGCATTTCCCAGGGACATCCTGGCGTGGTGGAGGGACCAGGAGGTGACAGGGCTTTGATCCCGTGGATTTGCTGGGGCACACTGGTATTTGCACAGGCGCAGAGGCACCGGGAGGGGGGATGTGCAGGGGTCCCCGTCCCAGAAGCCTTCTCCCCGCGTGGGACTGCGTGTGCCGGGGAGCAGGGTTTTGCCTGCAAAGTGTGTGTGTCTGTCTGTCCCTCGTCCCCCTGAACTCGCAGACCACCCCAGGATTTTAGCAACCTTCCTGGCAAACATGTGGGAGGCAATTAAAGCCGGGCTGGATCAGCTGGGGAGCAGGGAAGGGTTTGATATCGCTAAATAAAGCGCCCTGAGGTCAAGCAGCGCCGGGAGGCAGCATTGCTTGGGCACGTGCTGCCTGGAGGGAAGACGCCCACGGGAGAGGCCACATCACCAGCGTTGGCCACCAGACAACATCTCCGAGCCACTGGGCATCACCCGTGCAGCCGGGAAACACAGCAGCGATGTGGCCAGTGCTCCTTGGACCAGCTCATCGTTGCTCCGTGACTCAGTTTCCCCACGAGCTCTGGCTCTGGGGCCACAGGGGCTGCAGCCANGGGGGCCTGTCTCCAGCGGTGTATGCCACCAGCTCTGCAGACCAAGGGGCAATTCTTTCCTGGTGCCCGGCAGGGAGGAAACACCATGTTCATTGACAAGCTGCAAATTAACTAAAACACGGGGTGTTTGGCTCGTTCCCCGCCGAAGAGACCAGTGAGGTGAATCAGCCCAATCGAAACGGCAAACTTGATGGCTGATTTTACAGTCTGCAATTCATGTGCTGACTTTTATGATTCATTTATGCCCGTTAAATTCCCCCAGGGGCTGATTGAAGTCCCTGCCACTGGTGCCACTTGGTCCTCCAGCATCTGAGAGGCAGAAGCTGCAGCAGGCAGCGAATATTGGGCTTTAAAGTGGGACAATTACAGCCTTTCCCAAAGCTATTTCAGCTCCTGGATGCTGCTTTTTCCCAGCCATTCTCTCGTTCTCTGCTACAAATGATCCTGCCCTGATAGCATAAAATCTGCCCATGTGGTAGCAAAAGTATTTTCACACCATGAGAGCCTGGCTGATGGGGACTTTCTTCCAGGGATCNCTGTCTCCAGCGGTGTATGCCACCAGCTCTGCAGACCAAGGGGCAATTCTTTCCTGGTGCCCGGCAGGGAGGAAACACCATGTTCATTGACAAGCTGCAAATTAACTAAAACACGGGGTGTTTGGCTCGTTCCCCGCCGAAGAGACCAGTGAGGTGAATCAGCCCAATTGAAACGGCAAACTTGATGGCTGATTTTACAGTCTGCAATTCATGTGCTGACTTTTATGATTCATTTATGCCCGTTAAATTCCCCCGGGGGCTGATTGAAGTCCCTGCCACTGGTGCCACTTGGTCCTCCAGCATCTGAGAGGCAGAAGCTGCAGCAGGCACCGAATATTGGGCTTTAAAGTGGGACAATTACAGCCTTTCCCAAAGCTATTTCAGCTCCTGGATGCTGCTTTTTCCCAGCCATTCTCTCGTTCTCTGCTACAAATGATCCTGCCCTGATAGCATAAAATCTGCCCATGTGGTAGCAAAAGTATTTTCACACCATGAGAGCCTGGCTGATGGGGACTTTCTTCCAGGGATCTGGTAAGAGAGGAGTCTGGACTACGACAAAAGAAACTTTGCAGGGAATAATTATGTCCCAAAGCAAAGAGGAAGTGCTCTCAAGTTAAAGGACTTGGAGATTCCAGTGATTTTGAGGTCAGAAAATGCCATTTTGCTGCATAAGAAAGGATGAATCCATCAGTTAAATATATAATTGCATCTCTACGTCTATTAATATCTTTATAAAAACCTATCTATCTTAAAATCTTTCTATGTGAATATCTATCTACATAATACAATCTCTTTTATTCCCCTTTCCACCCCTTACAGGGTTTTCAGGGGGCTCAGTCCTGCAGGGCAGGGTCGGTGCTGTGTTTCCCTCCATGAATTCACAGAGCAGCACTTTCCTAAGGACCATGGGAGCATCCCGAGCCCCGCTGGCAGCCTGAGATGTTCTTACCTGGATCCCTGCAGTTTGGGAATGTTGTCCTGGGCACTGAACGTGAGCTCTTGAGGTCTTTCATTTTGTTTCAGAAGGGATTAGTTAAATGAATGCCAGTAACAGAACATCTCACGGCGCTCTATAAATAGGCTGGTGGGCTCTGACACAGCTCCCGGCTATGCCAAGAAATGACTCTAATAATAGCTGCTTAACGACGACGTTCAGGGGGCTGGAGAGATCACGCAGAGTAAATGCCAGGCTGGGCTCAGCCCTGCCATGGCCACGGGCTGGGGACACGCCACCCGAGCAGGTCACTGTGCCGCTGGAGGGATGGGCTCAGCGCAGCCCCTGGGCAGGGGGCACAGAGCCCACCTCCGCCCACCCCACCAGCTCCTCCTCCTGGGGACCCTCCGGAGGGCGGCCGGAGACAAGCGATGCTCTTCCCAGCTAAAAAGCACCGATTTCCCCCGAGGCTGGGGGTCAGGGTGCTGGCAGCACCCCCAGCCCCGCACCGCAGCCTCCTGTGCTCCCCGGCCCCTTCCCCTCCCACCGCTCCTGCTGCCAGGGAGAAATTCCCAGCTGGGTTTTTGTCACCCAAGCACGTGTCCTTCTGCGGGATGTTTCTATTTCTGTGAATAGCAATTTTTCAAGCAACTCCTCCCCCTCCTTTCCCCTTCCCTCCAGCCCCCCCAGCCCCACTTCCCTTGGGCAGGAGCCCCTGACCAATGCCGCTGGCATCTCAGGAAGCTGCGACTCACTCCCATGTGCCAGCCCTGGCCATAGCCTTCACCCTCCACCCTCCCATCCCTCCTGCAGCACCATGGCACGGGAATCACGCTCACGATATCTTGTGATATCAAACCCAGCCGGGACCACGCCAGGCACTGGGCTCCCAGTGCTCACCAGCCCTGGGACATGAAGGGGCTCCTCAGAAATGAAGGAGCCTGAGCAAAAGCAGGTTGAGATCCTGCCCGGGGGGGAAGCCAAGCCAGCACCTCTGCTTGGGGGCATCACAACCCCCAAGAATGTCCTGGGGTGCCCGACCTCCCCAAGCCACAGCTCTGGCCTGACCCAGCTGCACAAAGGAACCAGCAAATGGTTTGTAGCTTGGATTAAAGCCTGGAGCCAAGCCCCCAGCACTGTGCCAGCCTGCTGAGCCCCATTGCTGCCCTCCTGATGGACCCCCTGCTCAAGCTGAGCCCCCCAGTTTGGGACCAGCATCTTCAGGGCACCTTGGACTCTGGCATTGGAAGAAACTAACACTTGCAGTATTTGCCTTGGGTCTCCATCCCATATAAATCATAGAGCAGTTTGGGTTGGAAGGGACCTTAAAGACCATCCAGTGCCACTCCCTGCCCTGGGCAGGGACACCTCCCACCAGACCAGGTTGCTCCAAGCCCCCTCCAACCTGGCCTTGAACCCCTCCAGGGATGGGGCAGCCACAGCTTCTCTGGCCAACCTGGGCCAGGCTCTCACCACCCTCACACCAAAGAAGTTCTTCCCCACATCTCATCTCATCTCATCTCATCTCATCTCATCTCATCTCATCTCATCTCATCTCATCTCATCTCATCTCATCTCATCTCATCTCATCTCCCCTCTTTCAGGGTCAAACCCTTCCCCCTCGTCCTATGGCTCCCCTCCCTGATCAAGAGTCCCTCCCCATCTCTCCTGGAGCCCCTTGAGGGACTGAAAGGCCTCAAATAATTGATGCAATTGCCAAAAGGAATATTAATTGCTGAAGAATCATAGAATTGCCTAGGTTGGAAGGAACCTTTCAGATCATCTAGTCCAACCACCAGGGTCTGCGCCGGTCTCGCTGCGCGGAGGGTGAGGCTGGTTCTCGAGGGAGGTGAAGTTGGCACACCATGCCCTGGCTCTGGGGACCACGGTGCCTCCTCCATCCCAGCAGCGGGATGAGGAAAGGCAAGGCTTCTCCCTTTGCCTGGCGCTGCCACCATCCGGATGGGTTCCAGGCATCCAGCCCGAGCTTCACAGCATCCGTGCTGCCGGGCGCAGAGCTGAGAAATGAAAGAAAACCACCCAAAGGGGGTCGTTCCGCGGCACTAAAAGCACTATTTGGAGTTCCCGCTGCCGCTTCAGACGGGAACGTGGCCTTAAAAGCTGGAAATATCAAAAGCAGCGCTAGGGAAGGAAGAAAAAATCTGGACAAAGTGCTGATTGCAGCTGCCTGGCTGGCAAAGAAAGGAGTGCTCCCAGAGTGGGTGGCACTGGGAAAACGAGCCCCGTCCCAGCTCCAGGATGAAAGGACAAAATTCCCCTCTGCTGTACACGAACCAAACGGCACAAGCAGCCAGAGCGGGGCCTGGAGGGGACAGGATCACAGGGGAATATCCTTGGCTGGGTGATGGGGTGGTGTAGAAGTGCTCGCTAGAGGAACCAGCACCGTCCCGCAAAGGTGAGGAGCCCCTTCAGCCAAACCCTGGACTTTTTGCCAAAGAAAAAAAAAAAAAAAAAAGAAAATCAGGAATATGTGAACCATCTGTTTTGTAAAGAAATAACCTTCAGGGTTTCCTCTGCTGCAACCTCAAGAAATTCCACAGCTGCTGCTGCTGCTGCGTGGGAAGGAGCCCAGGGGGCATTTTTTCCCCTCTGCGCGTGGCCGATGCTCGGGGCTGGCTGTGTCCCTGCCCGGGGAAGGGCTGTGCTGAGCTGTGACCCCCCCTGCCCCACGCGGCCAGAGCCCCTCGCTGCGTCCCCTTCCCAGACTGTGGCAAACATTATTCAATTCTTATAAATCTCTGTGTTTTGCAGAGGTTCAGGGACCTCGGCAGCCCCATCCCGGAGGCCCCCGGAGCAGCCCAAAGCGCTGGGAGTGCAAGGGGCACGCACGGGGGGGTGCACCAAGAGGTATTTTTGCTCCTGGAGGTATTTTCTACTGCTAATTGCTGCCTCTGGGCTGCAGAAAAAAAAAATGCCAGTCTGCCAAAGAAAACAAAATATCATTCCTGTTTTCAAAATCCAGACAAGCAAGGGAAAAGCCACACAGACTCTTCCGAATGTCTGTAAATACCATCTCTAAATACCATCTCCCTCGCTCCTGTTGAAGACTCCGGGGGGGGCTGCCGGGGTGTGGGGTCACCACAAGGAAACCCAGGAGTTTCTTGGTCCGGGGCTGGATGCTGGCAGCCCCACACCAGCAAGGTGCCACGGGACCTCCAGAGCCACCACCAGCCCTGAGAAAAGGACCCCAAAGCCTTTTGGTGCCTGGTGTAGAGACCCCTGTAACGCAGCACCCACCCTAAGGTGCCCTGCAGGGTCTGGCTGGGTGGCCCCCCCCGCCTGGCTCCTGCGGCTCCTCTGGTGACACAGCCCAGCATGGGGACGCCCGGGGCCACAACCTGGACAAGCAAAGGAGCACTGGGGGCCTGGGTCCCTCCCTGTGCCCCATCCTGGACCACACTGGGGAGCACTAGGGATCTGGATGCCCCCTCCTGTGCCTTACCCTGGGCCAGAATGGGGAGCACTGGGGACCTGGGTCTCCCCGCCCCCCCATACCCCATCCCGTGCTGGAGCAAGGACTATTGGGGACTCAGGTGTCCCCCTCCCATGCCCCAACCTGTGTCAAAGCGGGGAGCATCAGGGACTTGGGTGTCCCCATCCCATATTCCACCCCGGCCTGGAGTGGGGAGCACCAGGGATCCAGCCCCCCAACTCTTGTGCCCTGTCCCAAGCCAGAGCAGAGAGCACTAGGGACCCACGTCCCCCATCCCGAGCGGGAGCGGGGAGCACTGGGAAGCACTGGGGAGCACAAGGGACCCGGGTTTTCCCCCCACACTCCATATCCCATCCCAGGCCAGAGCGGGGAGCACCGGGGACCACTAAGGACACGGGTCTCCCCCCTCCCTGTACCCCATCCCAAGCCGGAGGGGGGATCACTGGGCACCTGACTCTCCCCCCTCCCATGCCCCATCCCGGTCCGGAGCGGGGAGCACCGGGGAGCACCGGGGAGCACCGGGCACCCCAGTTCCCCCTCGCCCCCTGGTGCCCTACCCCAAGCTGGAGCGGGGAGCACGGGGGAGCACTAGGGACCCACTTGTGTCCCGTCCTCCCCTCCCGCACCCCATCCCGTGCCAAAGCGGGGAGCACCGGGGACTCAGGTGCCCACTCCCCGTGCCCCATCCCGGGCTGAAG
>QJSC01014676.1:791728-814703 GCA_003697955.1 Calidris pygmaea
CAACCCCCCGAGGTCGAAGCAGCCGGTCCAGGGCAGAGGCCGCGCAGCTGAAGGCGCGACGCAGCCCCAAGTATTTTGGCTGCGCTATAAATAGCCCCCACGCTCTGTCCCTGCCACCCCCAGCCTCCCCCCCCCACCCAACCGTCACCCATCGGTATTTATTTTTTGTAAAATTCATTGTGTCTGAAGCTTTGAGTACAGTTCAAATACCGTCCTTTGAAACAAAGGCATTTTACATTTACAGATAATGTATTTTTATTCTCATAGTTTGTTTTTAAATTTACTTGCAGCTGTCAAGTTCAATAAAACGTGACATAAATCTCTCTCGTCTCCGAGGGGAGGATCACGGCCATTTTTACTGTGACGTTTCTCGTTCTAGGCCTGTGGTGTGTATAAACTGGAAAGTTTCTGCCTCTGGGTGAGTAAGGAGGGGAAGGGGAGCCAGTGCCATTTTGGGGCAGGTGGGGGTCTTCCCCCCACCCTGGGAATACTCAGGAAACAGCCCTTGGTGTCACCACAACCCTGGGCTGGGTTATTTCAGGCAAATATAAATCCCACACTTGCAAACCGGAGCTTTGTCCAGCCCTTGAGGTGAAGCGTTTCGGGTTAAATCAGTTTAGTGGTGAGACCCCAGGGGCCATACCCACCTCCGAGGTGGGGAAGAACCAGCAACTGGCAGGAGCTCGACTAAACCGAGTAGAAATAAAGCACAAATGTAATGGAGGAGACAATCCTCTGGGCAAGCCTTAAGGCCAGGGGCAGAGCCGTGCTCTCCGGGGAAGGTAAGGTTAATCGTAAACTTTTGGGCTCAAAGGCAGAACCACCAGCGAGAGGCAGCCACCCCTCCGGCCGCAAACGAGAGCTCGTTAAAGACCAACTCCCATAATTACACACAGGGATTCATTGGTCACATCCCACCTCACGCAGCACGTGTACATTTATTTCAGTTCCACTCTCTTGAGAAGCTTCATGTTTGTTTCTTCGTTTGAAACCCGATTATAACCATTCTAAGGTCATTTCCCGCAGCCTGGGGCAGGAGCTTTTCGGGGAAGGGGCTCACCCGGAAAAGAAGCAGCGGCACAGGGTGGCTCCAGCCCAATTTATTGTGTCGGGGAGGAGGGACGCGTACGGGCGTCGCTACGTTTCACAGTCTTCAGGAATGGTCGTGGTGATAATGAGCGATTGCTCCATCACGTCCGCCGTGGAGAAGTTCTCGTTGGAGCAGAGTCTCTGCACGGGGATCTCCTCGGGCAGGGCCCCGCGAGACAAGGACTCCACGATCACCTCGGCCGAGCCCACCTCCAGCGGCGGGGGCGGCTGCAGGGCCACCACCACCGCCTTCTCGTCCTCGATCACCAGGTTCCGAAGCTTCCGCTGCCGCGGGTTGTAGTTCTCCACCCGGTCGTGGATCTCCATGTGCCGCCGCAGGTGAGCCTGCCAAGGGAAGGGAGCGGAGGCGCGCGGTGAGGGCCCGGAGCCACGGTGGCTGGAGGGGGGGGTTCCCCGGGGCTTGGGGGGTGGCTCACCTGCCGCGTGAACTTGTAGCCACACTCGGTGCACTCGAACTTCCTCACGCCCTTGTGCCGGCGGACGTGGACCCGCAGCTGCTCCACGGCTGAGGAGGGAAGGGGGAAGCCCTTCGGTGGCGGCACCGGCGTGGTGCCACCTTGGCAGCCACGGTGACCCGTCCCGAGGGAAGGAGGGCTCCAGCCCGGTCGTTACCTTTGAAGGTTTTGCCACAGATCTGGCAGAAATGGGGCCGCCCCTCCTGGTGCCGACTGGCCACGTGCCTCAGCAGCGGCCCCTTCTCGGTGAAGCGCTGCTCGCAGAACTCGCAGCTGAAGGGGCGCTCCCCGGTGTGGGTCCGGTTGTGCTTGTCCAGGCTCGCTGCCGGACGTGGCGGGGGGAAAAAGGGGGGTCACAGTGGGGCACACACCCCCCATTGGGGGACAGGTAGGAGCCACGACAGTGCAGACCGCACACTCGCGCTGCAGGTTGGGTTGGGAAGGGTTAGAAGCAGCACAAGCAGCAGCCCGCTGGTCCGGGCTAACAGTTTTGGGGGAAAACTCTTCAATTTCTTCCTCTTTTGTGCCGCGAAGGTAATGGAGAGAAGAGGAAGGTGCCTTCCTCAGCGTTAGGCACGGGCTCACAGGAGCATGGCGTTGCTCCCGGGGGAAGGGGGCAGGAGGAGGTTGGTTTCACTCTCTGGGGGTCCCCGGAGCGCGGTGCCCGGCCCCGCCAGCCCCAGCCATGTGCCCCGGGGGTACCTTGTGTGCGGAAGGTCTTGCCGCAGAGGTGGCACTGGAAGGGCTTCTCGCCCGTGTGCGTGCGCAGGTGCATGTTGAGGTTGGCTTTCTGCGTGAAGGCGTGGTGGCAGAACTCACAAACGTAGGGACGCTCGTTCCTGCAGGCAGGGGAAACGATCTCTTCATCCCTGCCCCCCCAAGCAGCCGCTGCCCCTTGCCCAAAGTCCTTGTAATTAAACCCTACCACAACCTGTCCCCAAACTAGAGCATTTTGGAGGCCCACAAAAAGCTCTTCTGCAGCCGTGGGGCTCCCGCACTGATGCCTCCCACCCCTTGGGTGTTACAACCAGCCCAGCAAACAGAACACGGAGGCTGAGTGTGGGGGGCTGGCACGCACTTGCCACTTCAAGAACAGGGATTAGCCAGGCTGGGCAGCCTCAGCCATCGCCTGCAGGACTATGGTCACACACTCGGAGGAGCGCTGGTGGTCTGCACTCCCTTTGGGAGGGAGAAGCAGAATGCCATTGGCCCCTCACCAGATTTCTGGCAGAATTTTGAGCCCAGCACCTCGGGCAAACGGGTGCTTGCTGCCCTCCAGCCGGCTCCTCTCCCCAGCACCTCGGTGGAGGAAGCACAGCCAGAGTGAGGAAGAGGAGGTCACGGGTCACCTCCTACCTGTGCTTGGCCTTGATGTGCATCTGCAGGCCGTTACGACTGGAGGCCCTGTGCCCGCACTCCTCGCAGACAAACAGCTTCTCTCCCCGGTGCTTGAAGGCCTCGTGCAGGCGCAGCTCTGTCCGAGACAGAAAGCACTTGGAGCAGGTCGAGCACTGCAAGGCCACAGGAGAGCGCGGGGTTAGGCAGCTCGCCCGGCCGCCTCCGCAGTGTCCACCCAGGACCCCTCCCTCCGCTGCTGCTCTGGGGCCCCCCGCGGAGCACCCCCAGCTCCCGGACCCCTAACGGGAGCCAAAGGTGAAATGCTGGTCACTGCTTGGGTCTGTCAGCCAAAGAAATGACCATGGGTGCTCCTGTACCCAAAGCCCCTGTTCCCAGCAGCTCTGTAACTCCCCGCCTCGCTGAGCACAGCCAGACGGGACAACGGGCACCATTTTCTTGGCCAGGCCTGGGCACAGGATAATTCCACCCCCCCTCCCCAGCAGCCCCTCGCTGCCCGCCCGCTCCCCTTACTGCGTGGGGCTTCGGGGCGCCGTGCAGCTTTATCATGTGGCTCTGCAGGTCCTTCTTCTGCATGAACTGCTGGGCGCAGGAGGAGCACTGAAAGGCAGGAGAGGGGGGGGTCAGCTGCCAGTGGCCCCCCAAGCAGTGATTTCGGTGCAAGGAGAGGATTGGGGGCACACAGGCTGGGGAGCACTGGTCTGATGCTGGGTCAGGCCACCCCAAAACAGAAAGACTTGTCCCCTCCTCTGTGCCAGCTTCCAGCAGCCATGTGTAGGGACGCCGAAAGCGGGCACTGCCAACCTTGTAGGGCATCTCCCCCGTGTGCGACACCATGTGCAGCCGCAGCTCCATTCGCCTCTTGAACACCTCCTGGCAGACGGAGCACGTGAAAACCTGCAAGAGACAAGAGAGGCATCAGCTTCTGCAGAACTGAGAGCCCGAGGGGAAGTCCACGGCTCAGACCAGAGCTGGCACCTGGATATGAAGTTTAACCCACACCCCCAGTGATCTGGATCTTTTACGGTACAGAGCATCCTTGTGTGCTTGAAAAAAACCAGACAAAATGAGAGTTGTCTGGAAAATCAGACAAAAGCCACTGCCATCCCCATCAGCAGCGGATCTGGGGGGGCTCTGGCTGCAGCACGTGTGCCGTGCAGCACTGATGAGGGGTGGTTTTTTTCAGTAGCTGAGTGTGACACGGACTGTGGCTGGAAAAAGGCTTGAATTTTGCTCCTACAAAACGGCACCCGCTTTCCAGAGCACGGGCAGCACCTCCCCGGGCATACCTGCTCAGATCGGTTCATGCAATTTCTGGCTTCATGTTCCAGGAGATTCTCTTTTCTAAAATAGCATTTGCCGCATTTGGAACATTCAAATGGCTTTTCTCCAGTGTGTTTCCTGGGGGAATACAAACGGAGAGCATCCGTCACCGCCGGTCTCACAGCAGAGACGCGCAAACAGGCCCCGCGAGGACACTGGGAAGGACAGGCAGCTTTTACACCCCCCAGGGCCAATATTCAGAGTCACCCAAACGCTGCCTCTCGTGCCAGCTTTGCTGCCCCCGCCGCAGCGCGGTCGAGCTGTCGGTGCCCGCTGTGCTCCACAGATCCCCCATGTCGTAGGGCTACGGTTTGCCCTGTGCAGGCAAGAAAAGCTTGTGCCCTCTCCGCAGGAAACACTTTGCTCTTGGCCATCAGCCTGAAGCCCCTCACGGAGCTCGGCCACCCCACTGCGCTCCCACAGCCCCAGCACACACACCCCCCAGCGTGCTTCCCCCCCAACCCGGGCAGAGGGGACCTCCCTTTCCACCCCAGACCGCTCTGAGGCCCCAGGAGCACCCCCCGTTGCCCAACTCCCGTGGAGGATCGGGTTGGGGGGCGCCGAGCCCCATGGGGCAGAACGACACGATGCGAACCCCGGCGCAAGAACACAAGGGGAAGGAAAAGTCAGAGTGTTTACCTGTTGTGCACTTTAAGGTAATATTTGCTGAGGAAGGTTTTATGACATGTGGGGCACTCAACCGGCACCGCTGTACCTTTTCTGCTCCCCGGCGTCCCCGCCACCCCCGTGCTGCCAGGCGCCTTCCCCGGGGGGGGACTCTTTTTGCCCCGCAGGGCCTTTTTCTCGGGAAGGGACTCGCCGTCGTCGTCCCCCCGCCCGCCGTCGCCCGCTGCTGCCTCCTTCGGGGCCGGGGGGGTGGCCTGCGAGGGAACAGGCGGCCATCACCGCGCCTCTCGGCCGACCCTCCCTGCCCGCTCTCCCCCCCCCACCTCTCCCGTCCCTCTCACGCACCGCTTGCCCGCCGGGCTGCGGGGGCGTCGCGGCCGCGATCTCGGCCCCCTCTGGGCGGCTGGGGGCGGCGGCGGCGGCGCGGCGGGGCCGCTGGCGGGGGGCGGCGGGGCGGAAGGCCCGGCAGAGCGCCACGGCGTCGGGTACGCCCAGCTGCTCGGCGGCGGCCAGGAGGCGGGCGCGGTTGTGGGCGGTGAGAGCCAGGCGGCCGGTGTAGAAGAAGTCGAGGAGGAGCTGGAAGGTGTCGGCCAGGCCCTCGGGGAGCGCCACCGGCCCGCCGGGGCCGCGGGCGCGGAAGAAACGGGAGCAGCTGGCGAGCACCGGCCAGTGGGCGCGAAACTCCCGCCCGCCCACGCCCAGCGTCGCGTCGCAGAACTGCCCGGCGGCGCGCTGCCGGTTCAGCTCCCGCAGGACGCGGACGCTGTGCGCCGCCGCCGCCGCCATGGCCGCGTCGCTACCGGGCCCCGCCGCCCGCCGCCATCTTGGCAGCGCCGGATGTGGCGTCAGGGAGCGACGGCTGCCGGCGCGCCGGAAGTGACGCACGGGAGCGGCGGCCGGAAGGGAAGCGGAGGGGCGCCTCAGGGCCCGGCGGTGGCGGTGGCGGGGTCGGGCCCCCGCGTCCCGGGCGGGTCAGGCGTCCGCCAGGCGCCGCGTGTAGCGCTGGATCGCCATCTGGAAGTGCTCGGGCGTGTTGAGGTGCGGCCGCAGCAGGATGACGAAGGCCTTCGGGAGGAAGTAGCCGCCCAGCAGCGCGCCCAGCGGGCAGAGGGCGCTCAGCACCCGGGCCGCCGCCGCCGCCCGGCCGTTCAAAACGCCCTGCGTGCAGAGGATGGCGGCGGAGCAGGCGAGCTGCAGGAGCAGGCTGCAGGTGAGGGACTTGGCCTCGTTGTAGCTGGCGGGCAGGTCCTTGCCCGCGTAGCTGAGGGCGAAGCAGCCGGCGCTGAGCAGCACGGTGTAGGCTCCGGCGGCCGTCCGGCTCGCCGCCGTGCTCGGGCCGCACTCCAGCACCACCCGCTCGGCCCAGGCGCCGTAGTTCCTGCGCGGCACCGAGGGGCTGGCGGCCTCGGCGGCCAGGCACAGCACCGCCTGGGCCGCCGTGCTGGTGGCGATGAAGAGCACCGGCCCCTTGCGGCGCTGCCAGGCCTCGTAGAGGGCCGGCCAGCGCGCGTTCAGCTTGAAGATGCAGATGATCTGGAAGGAGCGTGTTGCCACGCACGAGAGGAAGACGGTGAAGCTGATGGCTAAGAGGGGGAGCCGCAGCAGGCACGTGTGCCAGGTGGGCTCCCCGAAATGGCAGAAGAGGCTGCTGCAGGCACAGGCCAGAGAGCCCAGCATGAGGAAGCACATCTTCCCACCCGCAGACTTGACCACCGGAGTGGAGGCGTTGAGGGCAAACAGGATGGCCAGCCCTGCCATGAGCAGCATGAGGAGGATGGTGGGGGTCAGCAATGCCCAGGAGATGGGGTCAGACCAGGACAGAAACTCGACAGTCCGGTTGAAGCAAGCTTCACTCCTTGCTGGGGCCCACTCATCTACCCTGCAGGACTGGCAGCTGTAGAGGTCTGCGGAGGACACAAGCCCAGGCGGTGACAGAGGCACCTGGCACACCACGGACCCTGGTAAGAGATCTACCGCGGTGCAGCACCCTGCCCTTGCAGCCCTATGGGCTCTCTGTGAGAGCTGCCCACTCCTTGCATCCCTGTTCCTTCCCCTTGGGTGGGAAGAGGTTTGTGCCTCCAGCAGTAACCTGCGAAGGCTGAGAAGGGTCTGCAGCAGCCCCCCTTCTGCAGGCTGGGATATGGGACAGTAGCATTTGGGGGCTTCCCTGCTCCCCCTGTTACCCAGAGCTGGCTGTTTTCACTCCCCTCAGCCCTAGTGAGGGCCGAGGCGGCCCCAAAGGGGTTTGTCATTGTGGCTGGTGACAGTGAGACAGGAGATTCCTGCCCGCTGTCTCAGGTAGGGGACATTTCCATACACCAACTGCTGGTGACCGCGTGGTGCAGAAGCCTCGAGTGCCATCTGGGGCACAAAGGCAACCACCAGGTTGAATTTCCCTGCCGGAGGATGCGGTGCAGGAAACAGCTGGCAGGGCCGGACGTCCCTTGTCCCCTGACCGCGGGAGAAGGGGCTCTGCCGGTGCCATCTCCCACTGGCCATTTGACAGGGTGTGCCCGGCTGTGGGCAGCGCTCCCCGGAAAGCACAGGGTTTTGCATACCCGTGGGTTCAGACCCACCGTGCCCAGGTGAGCTCGGAAGCTTTTACTGACCACAGGGAGGAAGAGAGAGCGGGAGGGAAGAGGCTGTGGGAATGGCGAGGCGGAATCAAGGAGCTGATGGGAGGAGGAGGCAGGGTGCAGGCAGGGGAGGGGAGCAGCCCCCCGGGATGTACTGACCCGATCTGTTCAGGAAGGTTCCTGCTGGACAGGCCACGCAGCTGAAGCAACACCGGTGGCGGCTCCGCTGCAGCCGCTTCTCCCCGGGCTGACAGGCCTGGGAGCACAGCGAGGTGGGAGCCTGGGGGGAGCGCAGCAAGGGTCAGGCAGCGAGTGGGGTGGGCAGCAGAACACCCCCCCAGAGTGCCAGCCTTCGGAGCAGCTTGCTGCTAGCTTTCAGGACAGATCCTGGGCAGGAGCCAAGAGCTCACCACATTGTGGTTCTTACGGAGGCGGTAGGAAAATGAGACTGTTTAAAGGTAAAAGTAGGAGCCTTTTCGGTTTGCTTGCCCTGCTTCTTTTTTTTGTGGAAGGATAAAAGCTGATACTCATAATGCAGATCACCCCCACATACCACCTCCGTCTGCCCTCATTTCTGTCCTGCTATGGGGAAATACCCCAGAACTGGGGGTGTTGGGGATGCGGCTGGCTCGGCAGTAAGCAATAAATAAGGCATGGTTGCAGAAGAATACCTGGCCATCTTCCGTGTCCCACAGGATTTTGCCCCAGTCAATGCTCAGCCTGTCGGGGTTCACGCTGAAAGCCCCTACCACATTGAAAGCCCAGCTCGGGCCACTCCAGTTCCACATGATGATGTTGTAACCTTTCCGAATGTCCCCGTTGGCATCAAAAGAGATGTGGCTCTTGTACAGGGTGAAGTTTACTTGCTTGATTTTTTGTAAGAGCTGTAAAACAAGAGTAAGAGAAGGGTCCTTCCCGCTGAGGAGACTCCTGCTGAGGAGTGCCTTGTCTCGGGAGGAACATGTGCTGGAGGGAAAGCCCCTTCTCTGCTGTGGCTCCTCTTTCCAACCCCCAACAGCTGCACAAGTCCCAGCTGCAGGAAATCCCTTTCAGGTTTCTGCAAGGGGCTGGTGACAGAGGGACAGAAGTGACCTAGGGCAGGGGTCTGCGTCTAGGCCCAGGCTGCTTTACCTGTGGTGGGTGGCTGAAGCCCACGAGGCTCTTCAGCTGGGACATGAGCCTTTCAGGGGGACAGAAAACCCCCGCGCACAAGGGGAAGATCCTTCCCTCTGAGGATAGATCCTCATGGATCCTCTTTTACAAAGAATATCCTTCCTCCCGTTGCTCTTACCTGCCAGGGATAGACTGTGCCTTTGCTGCACGCCCCCGAGGTGCAGCCCAGCAAGTCGTGGAGGCCGTGGGCCACCGCATAGACAGCTGAGTACACGTTGAAGGAGGCCTGAGCATCGTACATGTCAGGGGCAGTGGTGAGCGAGCGGCAGCCGGTGCAGCCCAGCTGGGTGCTCCCTTCCATGTCTTTCCCCGCCTCCATCCTGCCAATACATTCAGCTGCAGCACTGTCCTCTGCTGCCTTCCACGACTTAAAGCGCTCCAGCATGGCGAACTCAATCTTCTCCACCGACATCCCAAGCACCGAGCCGATACTCTGGATGCCAGGCACCTGCCAGATTGTTTGGGCTAACGACCAGTCCTCGGAGCCCACCCACACCATGCCCGTGACGTTCCTCTGCACCACCACCTCAAAGAACGGGCGGGCGATTTGCTTGGTGGAGAAGACAACGGTGACGTTGACCCTGACGTCCCTGAGGATTCTGACCAGGTTGTGGAGCTCCGGGCTGCTGGCATCCTTGTTGGGGGGGATGATGCCTTGGTAGGCAACGCACACGTCGCTGGCGGCCAGCAGCTTGTAGAGGGCGTCCAGGCCATCCCTGCCGTAGGCGTTGTCGCTGCCCAGCAGCGCGACCCAGGTCCAGCCAAACCGCTGCAGCAGCAGGAAAATGGCCTTCACTTGCTGCCGGTCGCTGGGGATGGTGCGCAGGAAGGAAGGGTAGAACCGCTTCACGCTCAGCGTCTCCAAGGTGGCTTCGTAGCTGATCTGCAAAAGGGAGGCAGGAGAAAGGGGGGGTTGCACTCTCCGAGGCAGCGGCACCACAGGATCTACTGGTACAGGCAGCGTGTCTCTTGAAGAGACCCAGCGCTGGGCAGGCTATGGACCCGGAGCCAAACACGGTGCAGGCAGAGAAAACCTTTGGAGGACAGCGAGGCAGCCACGGTTCCTCCTGCCCCGGGGGAAGAGCACAGAGAGGCTGCATTTCCAGCTCAGCTCCGAGCCCGTCCTCCCTCTGACCATTACTAGGGATCCCTTGTCTCCCCTGCCAACAGGATCCCTTGTGTCCCCTGCCGTGCTTACCTCGGGGACGAGGAAGGCGCCGAGGACGGCCGCCGTGGTGAGGGCCAGCCGGGAGCTGTCGGGGCCGATGACGGCCACCGCCTGGGGCCGGTAGCGGCGGAAGGTGGGGAGCACCCGGACCTGCCGGCCGCCTTTCTCTACCAGGGCGCGCAGCGTGGCGTGCAGGTTGGCGGGCTCCGAGCAGGTGTCGTGGATGTCGTAGCCCAGGGTGACGTTGGGCAGGAGCCCGCTGGAGTTGTTGATCTCCTCCACGGCGAAGCGCATGGCCTGCGACATGCAGTAGCCGTGGCTCTTGAAGGCGGCGGGGGTGCTGCGTGAGGGGAGAAGTGGTTGTCAGGGCAGAAAAAACGCCTTTTGGGGGTGTCGGGGGGCGGGGAACCGGGACTCACCGGTCGCAGCCGAGCACCAGCGGGCGGTCGGCGGTCCGCGGCGGCGAGGTGTGGATGGGGAAGAGGCCGGTCAGGCGGTAGTGCCCGCGGCTGGTGAAGGCGGCGGCGGCGCAGAGGCAGAGCAGGGCGGGCAGCGGCATGGCGGGGCGGCGCCGGGCGGCGGGCGGCGCCTCTTTAACGGGGGAGGGCGGCGCCAGGCCCGGGGGCCGGCCCCCGGAGGAGGCGGAGGGAGGCCGAGGCCGCCATGCCCGCCCGGCGCGGCCTACCGTCCCGCCGCCCCCGTCGGGCCGCGTCCCGCGGGGGCCGGGCGGAGGCGGCCTGGAGGGAGTTCGCCGCCTCCTTCGCCCGCGCCGGTATGGTGCCGCCGGCCGAGGCGGGCCTGGCGGCCGTGGAGGCGGCGGAGGGCGCCGCCGTCCTCCTCTTGGCGCCGCGGCAGGTGGGCACCGACCGGCCCCGCCGCTCCGGGTCGCCCCGCCGCCGCCGCCTCACCGCTCTCTCTCCCCCCCGCAGGTGCTGACCTTCACCGGTAAGTGCCGCCTGCGCTGCCTCTACGGCGCCGTCCGCCTGCTGGGCTTCGCCGTCGCCTCGCACCAACCGGGGCTGCCGGTCTTTTCGCCTTCCACCCACTGCGCTCTCACCCTGGAGGCGCTGCCCGCCGACCGCCCGCCCGCCGCCGACCTCCGGCAGCTCCGCGCCGCCGCCCGCGCCGCCATGCGGGCCCACAGCGTCCGCCGCCGTGAGTGTGCCAAGCCCGGCGGGGAGGCCGCCATTTCGCGGGCTGTGCGGGGAGCCGGGTTGGGGGGGAAGGGGGGGGGGGGGGCGCCATTTCGCGGGCGGTGCGGGGAGGCCGCCATCTTGTGCGCGGTGCGGGGCGCCACCATTTCGCGCTGCCCCCGGCCGTTGCGGTGGGCTGAGGGCGGCGCTCTTCCCCCCCCCCCCCTTCCCTTTCGTTGCAGAGGCGCGGGTGAAGGTGATGGCACAGTTCTCCCCGGAGTGCGCCCTGGTGCTGCTGGAGCACCTGGACACGCCGGTGACGCGGTTCCTGCTGAGCCACCCGCCGCTGTCACGGCTCTTCGAGCCCCAGGTGAGAGCCAACGGGCGTCGTGATGGCCGCTCCGCCCTGGGCGGCGGTGTGGATGCCATGCCTTCTCCCAAAACAGGCCTCGTGGAGAGCCAGAGGCGGCCGCACCCGCTTCGTGTGCCCGTCGGCATCCAGCAGCGCAGCTACGAGGCCTTCACGCACCTCGCTAAGCGGCTTTCCCCTCTTCCTTAGAAAAAGGAAGAATCCAGCTTCACGCCAGAAGATGCGGTTCTGGCGTCTGTGGGCATCGTGCAGTGCAGCCCCGACCGCGGGCTGCTGGTGTCGGAGAGCATGTGCCTGGCCCTGGAGGAGCTGATCCAAGCCTGCTGTGGTGAGCGAGGTTGGGAGGAAGGAAAGTCACGAGGCTTTTCACGAGTTAAAGCTGGGGAGAGCGTGCCCTGGGACGGGCGCTGGGCGAGTGTCATGGTTTTCCCCTAAAGAGTGGGAGTTGTGAGCTTGTGCGTCACCTCCAGTGGGTTGGTTTGTGCCTCTGCTGCCAGACAGGCACCTTGCTGCTGTGAAGGCACTTCCCAGGCTGACGTCAAAACTTGTTTTGCTCTCTTTTGTAGCAGGTAGAAATAACGCCCTTTTACTTAACCAGCAAGATCTGAAACACCATGAGTGATTGGAGTTCGTAAACTCTGTGTGGTTGTGCTAGGGCTTGATTCTCGCTTCAGGAGCCTCTTCCCTTTACACCACTACACTTAACATGCCTCTCTTTAAGGGATGTTTTTCCCCAGTTTAATGAAAATATATCCTAGTCAGATCACAGAGTCTTGTAGGGATTTGGGGGCTATTTTTTATGTAAATGGGGTAGATCAGAGTAACTGACAGCGTTGGTCTGTTTCAGAGTGTGTTTGATTTTCCAGCGGAAGATGAAGGTGTTCCCCTGATTCTGGTGTGTGGCCCAAAAAACACTGGGAAATCGACATTTAACAGATACTTGGTGAATCTGTTACTGAATCGGTGAGTCTTTACATGTTCTATAAGTTTTTAAGTACTGTGTGGGATTTAGGAGAAGGAAAAACTGCCTGCCAGGATTCTCAGAAAAGCTTGTACAACTGGAAGATGGATGTCTTTTGAAAGCAAACAAAAATTCAGAAAAATAGGTATTCTTGTGTTGGGTTCCTTTCAGAAAAGTTGGCTACTGAAATGCTTGTATTGATCTAAAATTGGTGTCTTGGAGGATGTGAACTAATTGGGCACTGAGGAGTATGGTTCAGTAAGGAGCTGGGAGTTAGAATGCTTGAAAATACAGAGTAAGTTATAATTTCTTAGTGTCTTTGAGGATTCTTGGCAGAGCAAGGTGTAGAAGCTTATTCTGCTGACCAGTGCATGCTTAAAATAAAGATTATAAAGTCTATAAATCTGAGATGGCTGGTTTCAGGATGCCCAGTTGGCACGGGAGTGGGTGAACTGTAGGTGAGCCTTTCACGTTCTTGCTCGATATCCTTCAAGTGAGGGCAGGAGAGAGACAAGTGATGGTTTGATTGTATTAGAGAATTTAATTTTGATGGCCCGGAACAAAGTCAGATTGTGGTTCTGGTGTGTTCCAGGTCGTGTCCTGTTTGGTTTTTAGCGGACACTAACGTACGGGCTTCTTTCACTGCAGCCTTCCCTCAGTTGAATACATGGAATGTGACATAGGTCAGACCGAGTTTACACCGCCTGGATGCGTGTCCTTAAGTAACATAACGGAGCCCATTCTCGGTACGTGTTTTGCCATTTTCTGCCATTGCTAGAACCCTGTTTGATTTCCAGAATGTGCTTTCTGAGTAGAGGCTGTCACGTGTGTCAAAGGTGCACATGGGAAGTAAACCAAAGCCTGTTCCAGCTTCCTTGCTGGGGGCATCGAAGCTTCACATGAAAATCTCCGAGTAACACAGAGCTGTTCTCTCTACTTGGTTTTTTTCTATTTTGAAGAGAGAAGATAGTTGTTCATGAGGTGGTGGGACAGGCTGTGGCATGTCAAACTGGATTTTTCAGCCTTTTGGATTTGAAAGGTCTCTTTGGGAAAATCTTTCCTAGTTTTTAGCAACCACAGATGAAACTTGATTGAGAAATACCGAGGGGAGCCACAGAAAAAAACTACAGCCAGAGAAATGGCTGGTGTTTGTGGTCTTGTGGATTTGGGTTGGTGTCTAAAAAGGATATGGCCAGACTTGTGTGCTTTTTGGATGGTCTGTCACAGAAGATTGTTTTAAAATTCACAGGTGTGTCACCAGTGATTTAAAACAAATAAAGAAGGGGGAGGGAACAAAGAAAAGTGACAGAAAAGTTTCTCCATAGGCACGTGCTCTACCAGGAGTGTGGGATAGGGAGAAGACGACAGGTTATTTCGGAAGGGGTTGCGTGTGGGTGCTGCAGGGATGGGAGTGTTTTGATTTGACTTGCTGAGACCAGCGGCACTTTGCCGCGTGCTTTTCCAGGCCCACCCTTCACCCATCAACAGACGCCGTGTAAGATGGTGTATTATGGACAGACCAGTTGCGAGCAGGACACAGAGAGATACCTCGATGTAGTGAAGTACGTGTTCAGCTCCTACAAGAAGGAAGTGCCTTTAGTCGTCAACACCATGGGCTGGGTGAAAGGTAAACAGGGGAAAATGTGTTCCCAAGAGGTTGTGGTGCAGCACCACACTTTCCAGAGTCCACAACAGAAAATAGAGCTTGCCCACCTTGAGCTAGTACTGGCCTTCTCTAACCTAGGACACCTCTCTGCTGAGGAAAGGCTGAGGGGCTTGGGTCTTTTTAGTCTGGAGAAGAGAAGGCTGAGGGGGATCTCATCAACACCTATAAATACTTAAAGGGTGGGTGCCAGGAGGATGAGGCCAGTCTTTTTTCAGTGGTGCCCAGTGACAGGAAAAGAGGTAATTGGCACAAACTTGAATGTAGGAAGTTCCATCTAAACATGAGGAGGAACTTCTTTCCTGTGAGGGTGGCAGAGCCCTGGAACAGGCTGCCCAGAGGTGGTGGAGTCTCCTCTGGAGACATTCAAACCTGCCTGGACACGTTCCTGTGGGACCTGCTCTGGCAGGGAGTTGGAGGAGATGATCTCCAGAGGTCCTTTCCAACCCCTGCCAGTCTGTGATTCTCTTATCATGTCCCGAGCTGTTTGTGTAGCAGCTACAGCCGTGTTTTCTCTGCTCCCTAAAGGCGAGGGGCTGCTGCTGCTGATCGATATCATCCGGCTGTTGTCACCCAGCCACATCGTGCAGATGGACGTGTACGACTGGAAGGCCATGGACCCTCTCACCCCCGAGCACGTCCACCTCACCCCGGGGCTTTACACCAAGGGCCGGCAACCGGCCCGCCGCCAGCCGCTGGGGACCAGCAGCACGGAGAGCTGGAAGCCCTCTGAAGGGGGGGCAGATGCCTCGGCTCCCGAGTACAAGCTTCTGTACGTCCATCCGGAGTTCCCTCGAGCAGGGGTGGCGGGCGAAGCGTAAGTAGGAAGTTCAGCCCTTTGTGGTGGTTTGTGGGATTGACACAATCACACGTGGTCCCCACGGCTCTTGCTGTGGCCTCGAGAGTTCCGTTAAATGGGTCAGAGCTTATTCATTACATATTAGGGGGTTATGTTTGGGTGGTTTGGTTTGGGTTTTCTGGGTGTTTTGTTGGGGAGAGGTTTGTGCGGGGTTGAGTTTTAGGTTGATGGGGAGGGGGTTGTTATTCCCTACTCTACTCCCAGTGACCACTGGCAGTTACTTCTACACTGACTTCACTTGGGGTCATGGAATAGTCTGTCTCTATTCTAATTGGGAGGTTCCTTACCCATTTCTTACAGACCTAGATGGTGATTATATTATTTCTTAATTTTGCTGATATTTAAGCATCTCTGAAATGTTTATCTTCCTGGATCTTGGGTCTGTCTTGCCAATTTTAAGTGCTTTTTTTTTTTTTTAACTCATCCTTCACTAATGAGCTATTTAAGAAAACAAATTTATTAACAAATTTATTACCCTTTTCTGCGAGTGACTGACTGAAAGGTGTGCAGACAACAGAGTTGGAGAAGGGAGCCATTATCTAACAACAGACTTTGTTAAATTAAAAACCCAAAGACCACCCTTGTTAATTAATGCCTCTTTAAAGTTGAAACAAACATTGCCTTAAATCCTGTGATCCTGCAGAGGCAATAAAAACACGGCTCTAAATTTTCTTTAGCGGTAGACGTTTTTAAAAACTAACCCTGTGTGAATGGTGGTGTCCCAGGGACGGAGTGGGGGTGGTGGTGGGATGGTGCTGAGGGTGTGCTCTCCCTGATGCACTCCCCCTGTTGCAGGCGGGTGCACAGCGGGGTCCTGAGGGACATGTCCATCCTGGGGTATCTGGGGCAGCTGCAGTCCCCAGACATCGGGGCGGTGCTTCCACTGCACAGTCTCGTGCCGTACCAGGTAAGTGGGTGTTTCGGAAAGGCTTGGGAGGGGGGTGGCCAAGAGCCCAGCTGGTGGCGACTGACAGCTCTGCTTGTACTGCAGATGGTTTTGGGGAGAGGGAAAAGCACTCTGTAATCTCCAAAAAGATAGCAGCTTTATTTGAGTGAGGATTTGTCAAGACGTGAGCGTGGTACCTGCTCTCTGTCTGGTCAGTTGTTGGTGTTGGAGCTTATGTTTGCTGTGGAGCTTATGTTTGTCTGTAGGTGTGGGGTTTGTTTACTTGGTGTTAATCTCTGAACTCGAACTAAATTGATGTTGAGCCGATAAACGGTTCTTTTTCTTTACCCCCTGCAGGTACCTTTCAGTGCAGTCGCACTGAGGGTGATTCACACCGACGTGGCTCCCACCAACATCATGTACGCGGTGAACGCCAGCTGGGTCGGGCTGTGCCGGATTCCCGACGAAATCAGGTGCCAGTCGGATGGGCCTGTCCTGCTGACACAGACACCGGTCTGCGACTGCCTCGGCTTCGGTGAGCCACCCCCAGGGACTACCAGCCACGCTACCACTGCCCTGTGCTCACAGACAGCATGCAGGGTGATGGAGTGGCCTCCTCTTTCAAAAACGGCTGGAAAAGTGGGATGAGATGAAAGAATCATGCTGTTTGCTCTTCCGTCGCACGCTGTGCTTCTAGTCCTGTGGCTTTCCCCAGCTTGTGGTGGCAGCCATGGGCAGTGTCACTGAGCGGTGCCTGTCGGAGCTGCTCTTTCATAACCTGACATTTTACTTGCTTTCTGGATTCACAATCTCAAAAGCGGATGCCACGTGGCTTGTGCCAAATCCCCTCACTTGCCTGTCCCCTCCTGTCACCAGCTTTGCTCTTGCACTTCTGCCTCGGGGTTTGGTACCGAGCTCCCCAGGTTCCTGCAGGAATATGCCGGTGAGCAAGGGCAGGTGGCTGGGAAATAGCTGTTTGTGTGTGCACTGAGGTACCAAAACTGGGATTCAGTAGGGCAGGCTGTTCTCTGGATATATCTCGGATTCTCCCCTTGGTTCTAGAAGAGCAGTTTAAAGGGCTCTGGCTGCCTCTGGTTACGGAGTGTGAAAGGATGGGCTGGGGTCAGGCTGAACCCCACGTCTGTTTGTTCCAGGAATCGTCCGGGGGGTTGAGATGCAGAAGAAGCTTTACCACATTCTGACACCGGTGCCCCCGGAGAAGCTGAGGCTGGTGAATTGTCTGCTCCTGGGCAACATCGCTGTCCCCAACTGCGTCCTCGTGGGGCAGGTAGGAGCTGGCAGGGCTCGGGCTGCCAAGCGGGTTTTCCCGTTCCTGATTTCTGGGGCTTAACACCTGCCTGGAGATGTCTGGGCAGAGCAGATGGTTATCGCTCTAGGAAATTGTCCTTAACGCGCAGAAACAAGGGAGAGGAGAGCGTTCCTCTCGTGTTTGAGATACCAGAGCGGGGTTTGTTTGGTGACAGCTTGTTCCTTCCACCAGGCAGCTGTCTGCCTGTCAGTCCGCAGAGGAAAGAGCTCTCCCTTCCCTTAAAGATCCGAGTTCTTAAAGTTCTGTTTTCCCTCTTCCCAGCAAGGAGTTGAGGGAGAGATCCCCTATGTCACATCCGATTACAACTACAGCATCCTGGGCTCTGGGAAGCTGAAGAAGAAGAAGCATTTCAAGAGGAGGGAGTACGTGTTCGAGTGCGATTACACCTGAGGCCTCGGGGATGGTGACAACCCCCGGTGCTACTGAGACCCGGGCGGGCATCGGGTGTGGATACTGCAGCATGTCCCCTTTTGATACTGTTTTATATTTTCAGTATGTATTTTGGTGTTTTGTAATAAATATCTATTAAAAATGTTGGCTTGGCTTGAATTTTCTCCTCAGCCCATGTTGAGTTGGATGTGGCTGATGGAGGCTGGGGGCGGTTCCCCGGTGGCTTGCAGCGGTTCTGCCTCTGGAGTTGGCTTGGGGGTTTGGGCCCCAGGTGGCCAGGGAAGGGCTGGTGTCAGTGGTTCTGTCCCCGTGGCTCCTTGGGAGATGGGGGAAGGAGCAAGAGAATCGTCTCCCCTGGGTGACACGGGCGCAGCCGCGGGAGGTAGTCCCCATCCGCGCTGTCACAGCTCCCCTTGGGGACTGGCCCGGGGACACGGTGTTGTTCCTTGCCCAGCTGGCTCTGCCCACATCCCAGCACACCGGGGTTGGGGCTGGAGGCCCCTGGAAGAACTGTGGGTCCAGCCCCAATGTCCCAGTAGGTTGTGCTGGGGTGACGGGGCAGGAGTGGGGAGGAACTCGTCACCCCGGGAAAGGCCAGAGGAACCTTCTATTATTTTTTTTTTTTTTCTTGTTTTTCCCAGCTCTCTGAGGGGACAGCGAGTCGCTGCGGAGCTGGGGTGAGGTCGGCGGGAGTCAGGCAGAGGTGAGCGAGTGGCTGGGGCTGAGCCAAGCACCTTTTTGGGAAAACCTGAGTGGGTGACACCGGCATTTAATGGATCCGTGACTGCAGAAATCACCCGGCTGCTAACGGCGGCTCCTCCCGACGTGGCTCTGCCCCGTCCCAGAGCAGGGGGACAGTCCCCCAGGGTGTCCCTTCGGACCCCTGTGTCTGGGTCTCCCCGCGGAGGAGGGAGGGACACGGTGGCACCGCTTGAGGCTGGATCCTTTCAGCTGGCGGCGCTGCGGGTGTGAGTAATCCCTGAAAAATGCTTTTATCTGGTTTGCGAGGAGGTTTCCTCCAGCGCTCCCCTAAACCCCAACCTGTAAAGGGACAAATTGAAGGGGGGGTGGCACTGGAGAGGAGTTGTGAGGGGCTGCCTTTTAAAGAGTTAAAGCTTTAACTTAATCCAGGCCTAATTATCCCCATCTGGCTGGGTCTGGCAGCGCAGGAAGGACTTGGCCGGCAACCTGGCCCCAACAGTGGCTAAAATAAATACGGGGGCCGTGGTGCAGCCAGGGGGAAAATCCCAGCCCAGGCGAGGGTTGGAGTCGTGGGGCAGCAGGCAGAAAAGGCGCCGGGAAAGGTGAGAGGGGCGAGTGGTGCGGGGGGAACGGCCGGGGCTGGACCCCCAGGGGCTCAACATCCCCCTTGGAGCTGCTGCTGGCCCCCAGGAGGGGGTCCCTCCTCCTCAGAGCTGGGGGATGAGTGAGTGACCCCCATGTACCCACGCTGAGCCTCGAGTGTCCGGGGTCAGGTTGTTCCAGGGGGGACGGAGCTGAACGGAGCAGGGAGGAGAGCCCCGAGGGGATCGCAGTGTGGGGTGGCTGGGGGGTTGGAGCATAAACCTTGGGGTGACCCCCCCCCCCAGCCCGGGTGGGGGCCCTCGGTGCTGTGATCAGTTACTTAGCACTAAAGCGTCAAGGATGTGCTAAATACAGCAGAATAGTAGGGCTTTTTACTACGTTTGGATCCATTCGCTTTGCAGCAATGATTAGATTATAATTTATTGGGTTTTTTTTAATTCTGCTACCTTTTCTGGCAAAGGGCTCCCAGAAGCAGCAAAACCGTGGGAGCACGTGGCGCCTTCGGGGGAAGATGCTGCTGATGCTGATGAGTCTGGGGGCCGGGGTGGTCTCAGCCCGCCCGATCACCCCACGCCATGTTTTAGTTTTCCGCTGGTTTAGGGAGAGTTTTCCGTGGGGCGGGACAGGCCTTTGTGGGGTGGAAGCCCTACCCCGTGCTTTCCCGTTTGCTCGGGTTCAGCAGGGGGAAACACCCCCTCCCCCCCAAGAAAGACCCCCAGCTTTCCCCACATGGGCTGGGGGCCGTGGCGTGCCCCACGGCTGCGGGGGTGCAGCAGAGACTCGGGGCGGCGCATTCCTGCCCCCCCCCCCCCCCCCCCCCCCCCCCCCCCCCCCCCCCCCCCCCCCCCCCGGCCCCGAAGTCCATCCGACGGCGGAGCCGCCGAACAGCCCCCCTCTTCATGCTGATTATTTTAATCACAAGCGCGTCTTGTCTCCGCGGCCGAATGTCTTTCATAGACGGCGGAAAGTGAAATTTGTGCAATGTCTGTGGGAGGCTGAAGAAAGGCCCTTTGTGCCGGATCCCGGGCACCCTCCGCCGCCGCCGGCCTCAATGCGCCGCTTGTCCGGAGACCGGGACCCGCTCTTAACGTCGGAGCCGGGGGCTACCCCGGCTATTCCCTGCCGTGGGGCGGGCAGGGCTCGGGGGGGGGTCCCCTCCGCCACCCCAGGATGTTTCTGTACTGGAGGAAGCGGGGAGCCTACGAGCTGGAGGCTTTGCCCGCCGGGTTGGCGGGGTTGGAGTACGGGGCGGTGGAACGCTTCTCCTGGAGCTCCAGCCTGGACATCAGCGAGGAGCTTGGGGGTAGGTGGCCGGGGGGGGACGTGGAGGGCTGGCAGGCAGCTGATTCTGGCCAAAAACCTCCAGCCCTGGCGAGGAGGGTGAGGGGCCAAAAGGTCCAGCCGGCGTGGGGATGCCCCAATGAGGGGGATGGCGTGGGGAGGCTGCTGTGGGGAGGCTGCAGGTGCAGTGGGGCAGTGCTCACCGAGCCGCACCGTGCCACCGGCACCGCTCCCTCCCAGCTCAGGCCCCGGTGAGCTGCTGCGGTGAGCTCCGGTGCCAGGACGGTCCGGTTTCAAACTCACTTGCCGTCACCGGGAGGCCGGGCACGGTAACAGAGCTGGGAGGAGGAAGAGGAGGAGGAGGAGGCCAACCAGGGAGAGGAGCTGATGGGAACAGGATCCCTCCTCCGGCCCCACAAGTGTCTTGGGGGGGGACTCAGACACCCTCCTGCCTCCCCCAGAAACCGGGGTCCCCTCTGCGTGCTCCCTGCCGTGGAGCTCCAGCCCGGGATGCGTGAGGCCCTGGTCCACACGTGACCCGCTGCCGGGGCCAGCGTTTGGGCACAGCCGGGTAGCTCTGGCGGTGCCACCGGCCGCGGCGTGGGGCTGGTCCCCGGCACTGCCGGCCGCTCCGGCTTCGACTCTTTGGTGAGTTTGGAAAACTTTCCCTTGGGTGCGTGAAAGAATTTCTTGTTTGTTTCCGTTATTATTCCCGATAGGTCAAGTGAAACGGCGGCGGCGGGGGGCGGCCCAGCCCGGCGGGGGCTGCGGGGACAGAGCCCTCATTGTGCTCCCGCCGCGGGGGCAGCTGCCAGCCCCAGCTCCCGGTGCTCTCCCGGGGGTCCTGCCCGCTCCCGGGATCTGGTGCAGCCGGCACCGGCCCCGATCGCCTCCCCCTCTCCGGGTAGAAGCAGCAGCTTTTTCAGCGCTGCCCCAAAAGACATTTTTTTTTTTTTTTCCCCGCAAACGGAGTTTAACCCCGGCCTTGGCCGCGGTCCCGCTCGGATGCTGTTTTTGTTGGCAGGAGGGATGCGGGAGAGCGGAGCGGCGCGGCGGGGAACCCCCTGTGCCGGCCGCCCCGCTGCTTGGGACTGTGGCTGTCCGCTCTGGCCCGTGCCACCTGGATTCTCCGTGTCCCCTGTGCCGGCTCCGTGCCCGGCAGGGCAGCTTCCTGCCACGGCATCCCTCTCCCTGGGATGAGCAGCAGGGTGTTCGTGCTGCTCCTCTGCTGCGAGCCGCCCGGAGTCTGTTATTTTTAAACTATTAGATGCGACACATAACAAAAGCCTTCAAAATAGGATTTGTCCCTAAGGCCGATTTAACTGTCAAAGCTTAAAGTGGCTCCTAAGCCCCGTTAGGGGCTGGCAAGTGGCAGATTTAGCGTTCCTGCTGCAGCTCCGCTCCGTGCCCGGGGCAGCTCCGTGTCCTCATCCTGCGGCTCGGGGGGAAGTCGGGCAGGAGGTGCCGGATCCCGACACTGCGGGATGCAGCGCTGGCTCCTGAGCATGGGGTTCCAGCCCCCTGGACGGGCCGTGGGGCAGGCAGGAGCAGGCAGGCCCAGCCTCGGCTGAGCCCGAGGGCTTTGCCAAGCTCTTAAACCCAGGGCTTGCGGTGCGGGAGCCTCATTACGGCCTCCCCCCCTGCGTGGGCAGGGCTGGGGGGACTCCCGTGGCACCCTGGCACTGACCCCCCCTCTCTCCCGCAGCCGAGCCGTGCCCGCCGGAGGAGACGGTGCTGCGCTGCCAGAACCCCGACTGCAGCGGCGAGAGGAGGGCGGCCAAGGTGGGTGCTGTGGGCTGGTGGCCAGCAACGGCCAGTTGCCTTCTCCCGGTTCCTGCTGGTGGGTGAGAAGGGGCAGCAGGTGGCTCTGGCCAACGTGCCGCTCCCCGAATCCCCCTGGCATGGCCAGGAGCCCCCCCCTGCCAGCCACGTCCCCTCGGCCTGAGCTGGGTGGGCATTTCCCTGGTGGTGTCGTGGTCCTGCCGGCATTTACCGGCGCGGCTGCTCGCCCCATGCCCCGGGCTGGTGTGACTCGGGCTAATCCGCTCCAGCCCGTCTGTCCCCCCGCTCGCTACCGTGACGCCGGAGTGGATTTAGGGTCCCTCCTCTCCCACTGGGTGCAGGGTGGGGGTCCTGCCTGGTCTGGGGCTCTTCCTGCTGGGACACGGAGCTGCACTGCGTCCCTCCTTGCTTTGTGGGGCAGCTGCGGCGTGTTGGGTGTCCCCGAACTTCTAACTCCTTCCTCCCCGGGGACAGGTATGGGGTGGATGGGGAGCCCCACATCCCAGCAGGGCAGCAGCCGAGGGTCCTGGGGGGTCCGTGGGCAAACACCAGCTGTGGTCGCTGCCTGCAGCCCGCGGCCGTGCTCCCCGTCTCGCAGGTGCCACGATGGCCATGGCAGCGTTGGGCTGGGCTACGGCGGTGGGAGACGGGGAGTGCTGGGGGTAGGGCACTGGTGGGTGCCATGGAGGGGCTGGCGGCCCCTCAGGGGGGCAGGAGCGCGTCAGCTCTGACCTCATCAGCGCCGGGAGGAAGGAGGGCAGGAAGCGGGGGCGGCCAGGGCTGCACGGGCGCTTCCTCCCCGCAGCGGCACCGTGTTCTGCAGGCAGGCCCGGGCCGGGCTCGCTCCTCCCCATCAGCTTCTCACACCCTTCCATATGTGGGTCAGCGATGGGGGTCCCACACAGGGATGGGGACGTGCTGGCGGAGCATTGGGGTCACTGGCAGCACTGCGGTCCCCAGGAGCAGGGCCAGCTGGAGCCCCCGGCGAGGCGAGCGCTGGCCGGGGGGTCACGGGCTGTGCACCGCGCTGGGGGCCCGGCCGGGGGTTTAAAAATAACCCGCTGTGAATGCCCGGCGGGGCTGGGGCCGCGCACAATCGGAGGAAACGTGCCGGCTTCGAGCATTGTTTGGCCACAGACGCTCGCTTCCTCCGTCCTGCCCCGGGAACGCTGCTCCCGCGGCACAAAGGGGCTGCGGCACCGGAGCGTGGCCTCCCCGGCACCCGAC
>QJSC01014676.1:815492-826181 GCA_003697955.1 Calidris pygmaea
ACTGCAGGAATGGGATGGGATGGGATGAGCTTGGGGCTGGTGCAGGGATGGGAGCGGGATGCACTCAGGGATGGTTCAGGGATGGGAGTGGGATGAGCTCAGAGCTGGTACAAGGATGGGAGTGGGATGCAGCAGGAGCTGGCACGGAGCTGGAGGTGCCAGCACAGCCCAGCTCGATGCCACTCTGCAGGCTCCATCCTGGCCCGCCACATGTCCACACGCTCATGCCCCCCACGCACCAGCCCGGCCTCCGACATGGAGGAGGAGGAGGAGGGACCGGTGGACAGCAGAGGGTGAGCTCCCACCCCTCCTTGTCCCCTGCACACCCCCAGCCCGTGGTGTCCCCATCACCCTGCCCGCCCTGTGCCCGCAGGGAGCGGAGGAGCTCAGCGCTGAAGCTGCCCAAGAAGAAGGCTCGGCGCAGGCACACGGACGTAAGGCATTGTCCCCTCTCCCCGGGGTGGCCCTGGTCGGTGGGAGGGAGCCCTGGGCAAGCAGCTACCGCCTCCCCCCAGGACCCCAGCAAGGAGTGCTTCACCCTGAAGTTCGACCTCAGCGTGGACATCGAGGCAGAGATTGTTCCGGCCGTGAAGAAGAAGTCCCTGGGGTGAGTCTGCCAGGGAGGGATGTGGGGATGGACGGGGGGGACAGACGCAGAGACAGACATGGGGCTCGTGTCCCCCGCAGGGAGGTGCTGCTGCCGGTCTTCGAGAGGAAGGCAATCGAGCTGGGCAAGGTGGACATCTACCTGGACCAGTCCCACACGCCGCTCTCCCTCCAGTTCGAGGCGTACCGCTTCGGGGGGCACTACCTGCGGGTCAAAGGTGCGGCAGGGGTCCGGTGGGGGGCTCGGCCACCCCGGGGCTCACGGGGGACTCCTAACAGCCTGATGCTCTTGCAGCCAAGCCCGGGGATGAGCTGAAGGTGGAGCAGGCAGCGCGGGACGCCAGGTCGGCCAGCCTGCCCATCCTGCACCCCGCCAGCACCACCGCGCTCCTTGGGCCAACACCGGAGCTGGTGCTGGGGCGCCGGGAGGGCACCGATAGCCTGGTGAGTACTGGTACCAGCCCCGGGGGGAGGAATTGGGGAGAGGGGGTGGTGGAGCATGGGATACCCTGTTATCCATCCTTGCCAGGAAGATGGGGCAGCAACACAGGATCTCCTGGGTGGTCTTGTGTGGGCTGAAGACCCCCCCCAGAGCCCCAAGAACCGGTTCAGCTCCTGTGCTGGCTGTGTCGCGGTGGCAGTGACTACCAGACATGACAGCTCAGCCAGTGGCACCGGCCCCGTGGCTGTGCCATGTACAGGTTGGCACCAGAGCAAAGGCAAACAGGAGCCCCGGGGGCCCTGTGGCTTGTCCTGGCCACTCTCCTCTGGCTGTGGCGCCTGGCAGCTGCCGAGCACGGCTCGGTCCTGCCCCGTGGACCCTGGCCCCAGATAAGGCGTGGGGCCGGGCTGGCTGACACTCCCCGTGGGAGCAGGCTGCCACGCTCGCCAGGAGTGACGGCAGGGGGGGCACCCGGTGCCCAGCCCCCACGCCAGCAGCCCTCGAAGGTGACAAGCTGGCTGCGTGGCCAGGGCTGGTGGCCGCCCGTGTCCAGCACTACAATGCCTGGCTGCGGGACCAGCAGGGCTCTGGCAGGGTATTGGGGCCAGCGGGCACCCAACTGCCTCCACGGGCACCTCGGCCCCCGGTGCCTCCCCAGGGGCGGGCAGGAGCTGAGCGGCGCCGGGGCCATGGGGCTGGCGGCAGTGCGGTGAGTAACAGGGATGGTGCCGCGGTGGCTCTCCCCGCCCGGGGATGGGGACGTGGCGGGGTGTGGGGCACCGGTGGCAGCATGCCACCTCCCATGGCTCGGTGACAAGCGGGGAGCCCATGGCCCTGCTGCCCTTTGCGCCGGGGTGAGGAGGAGATGGCAGCGGCCGTGTCCCCGCACGGCCCGGGGAGATGTGGGGAGGCAGCTGGTGCGGCGGTGCCCAGGCTGGTGGGAGCCCTTGGCTGTGACCCAGCTCTCGCGGCCGGCCGGGGGGCTTTGATCTCCGCCGGTGAATTGTTCAGCTCTGATTAGCTTATCTGGCGAGGAGGGAAATTAGGTTTTCGGCTCTGGCCCCACCTCCTTTTGTTTCGGAGGAGCCCGGCCACTGCCTGCCCAGCTCCAGCTCCGCCATCCGGGCTGGGAGAGCTGCTGGGCGGGCGGCTGGGCTGGGGTGCTGCGCCCCACGGGATGCCCTGAGCCCCCACGCTGCCGGGGCTGCTTGCCCGCAACCGGCCGGGCTTGGCCAGGCGGCACCCGGGGACCCGTGCCCCCAGGATGCAGGTAGGCAGGTCAGTGCGGGCAGGGGAGCGTGGCCAGGGGTCCCTGCTGCCCGGGGGTGCCACCTGGGTATCCGTCTGTCCCACGGATGCTCGAGGCCGGCCCTGCTGTAGCATCGTGCTGCTGTCCCCACCCTGGTAGCCCTGGGCACTCAGTGCCAGGCCCTGACCTGGGGGGCACCGGCTGTCCCCGCTGCAGGCTCCGGGCCGGCGGAGGAAGAACATGACGGAGTTCCTGGGGGATGCCAGCATCCCCAGCCCTGAGCCAGCCCTGCCCGGCGGTGTCTCCCTGCCCGCCAACGGCACCGACACCTGGAAGAACCGCGCCGCCAGCCGCTTCAGCGGCTTCTTCGGCTCCGGCACCAGCACCGGCTCCTTCGGGCGGGTAGGTGGGATGCGGGCACGGGGAGGGGGTGCGGGATCTGCCTGCGGTGATGCTTGGGGAGCTGGGATGTGTCCCCTTGGGGCTCAAGCCCCCCACAGCTCTGCGGGCAGGGCGAGGGGGTCCGTGGCATGTCCCTGCCGGCCCCCTGCCCAGCAACTCTCCCCCCGGCTCTTGGCCAGGAGACTGAGAAGCTGGAGCAGCTGGCGAGCAGGCTGCATGCCTACGGCACCTTTGGGCTGCCCAAGCTGCCGCCCCAGCTCCGCTTCGACCGTGACTCCTGGGAGGAGGACGGGGACGAGGCCGGGCTGGCACTGGAGGACAGCTGGCAACAGATCATCCGGGGCGCGGAGGTAAGGCTGGGGGGGGGTCAGGGGGCCGTGGGGGGGTCTGCCCAGCCACACCGGCACTGTGCTGACTCTCGGCCCGGCAGGCCCTATCGCGCCGGCAGTGCCACCAGCAGGAAGCCATCTGGGAGCTGCTGCACACCGAGGCCACCTACATCCGCAAGCTCAAAGTCATCACCGACGTGAGTGACAATGGCAGCCGTGCCGTGCCACACCGCGGTGGGGGGGGCTGGGGGCCACGGCTGCACCCCACCACCTCCCCCTGTATCCCCACAGCTCTTCCTCTGCTGCCTGCTGAACCTGCAGGAGTCGGGGCTGCTCTGCGAGGTGAGTGCTGGGGGGGCTGGGGACCCCCAAGTGAGGGATGGGACCCCGGTCTGGCCACACTGGTGGGTTATGGGTCCCGTCCCCCCCACAACTCCTGCCTCACCCCCACAGGTGGACGCCGAGCGGCTCTTCGGCAACATCGGGGAGATCATCCGGCTGCACCGCGAGCTGTGGCGCAGTGTCATGGCCCCGGTGCTGGCCAAGGCACGCCGGACCGGGGCACTGCTCGACCCCATCGACTTCCTCGACGGCTTCAAGATGGTGAGTGGGGACCCCGTGCCACGGCAGGGGGGGCTGTGCCGCGCCGTGCCCCACGGTGACCCCCCTGCGCCCCCCCAGTTCGGCTCCCGCTTCAAGCCCTACGTGCGATACTGCATGGAGGAGGAGGGCTGCATGGAGTACATGCGGGCGCTGCTGCGGGACAGCGAGCTCTTCCGCGCCTACGTGACGGTAAGGGGGGAACGGGCCGGGGCTGGGCTGGGGCCGGTGCCGGTTCCAGGGCTGATGCCTTCGTGGTGCAGTGGGCCGAGAAGCACGAGCAGTGCAGCCGCCTGAAGCTGAGCGACATGCTGGTGAAGCCCCACCAGCGCCTCACCAAGTACCCCCTGCTCCTCAAGTCCGTGCTGAAGAAGACGGACGACCCACGTGCCCGCGACGCCATCACGACCATGGTAAGGGGGGGCCAGGGGAACGGCACAGAGTGGGGTGAGGTGGGATGGTCCCCCCCCCGGCCCCTCTTACCCATTGCCTTGGCCACAGATCAGCTCCGTGGAGCACTTCATCAACCACGTCAACTCGCGGATGCGGCAGCGGCAGGAGCGGCAGCGCCTGGCCGCCATCCTCGACCGCATCGACGCCTACGAGGTGGTGGAGGGCAGCACGGACGAGGTGGACAAGGTAGGCTGGGCATGGCGGAGCTGCCATGTCATCCCACCCCATGCCGTGTCATGCCACCCCATGCTGTGTCATGCTATTCCATGCCACCCCATGCCATATCGTACCAGCCTATGTTATACCATGCTATACCACCCTACGTCATTTCATGCCAAGCCAACCCATGACATGTCATGCCACCCAATGCCATGCCAAAGCCACCCTATGCCATACCATGCTACCCCATGCCATCCCACCCCATCCTGTGCCCGGCGCTGACACCGGGGGCTCCTGGCAGCTGCTGAAGGAGTTCCTGCGGCTGGACCTGACGGCCCCCATCCCTGGCACCTCCCCGGAGGACACGCGGCAGCTCCTCCTCGAGGGCAGCCTGCGGATGCGGGAAGGTAAAGACAGCAAGGTGAGGACCGCGGGGGACGGGGAGCCTCTGCCCCGGCCCCTGCCCGCCTGCCCCTGCCCACCGTGCCGGCCGGTGCCCACGGCTCCCCTCTCGCCCACAGATGGACGTCTACTGCTTCCTCTTCACCGACCTCTTCCTCATCACCAAGCCCCTCAAGAAGGCTGAGCGCACCAAGGTGATCCGGCAGCCCTTGCTGGTGGACAAGGTCGTCTGCCGGGAGCTCAGGGACGCGGGTGAGTAGCACTGGGGGGCGATGGGGGCTGCGGGGGGGGGTGTCCCTGGATGCTGCTGACAGCCCCTGCCCGTAGGATCCTTCCTCCTCATCTACCTGAACGAGCTGGGGAGCGCCGTGGCCGCCTACACCTTCCAGGCCAGCGGGCAGTCGCTGTGCCGCAGCTGGGTTGAGGCGGTGCGCAATGCCCAGGTGAGGGGCGCGGGGGGCGGGTGGGGGTCCCCGAGGTGCCCCGTGCCTCTCTCAATGCCTTCCCCTCCCCAGAACCTGCTACAGCAGCTGCGGCAGCGCCGGCGCTTGGAGGAGGAGGAGGAGGAGGACGAAGGCGAGAGCGGGACCTCGGCTGCCAGCTCACCCACCGTCCAGCGCCACGGCAGCGTCAGCCCCAACTCCCAGCGGTGGTACGGAGCAGGAGGGGGGGCCCCGCACACCCCCCAGCTTGGCACAGCCCCCTCCTTACCCTGCTGCCCCCACAGCCCCTCCGACGGCTCTACCGAGACCCTCGCCGTGGTGGCAGTGGACGGCGGTGACGAGCTCTCCTCCCCGGACTGGGACGCGGGGCCCTTCGGCTCGACCTCGGACGGCTCCTCCGTCGGCACCGGCACCTCCATCAGCACCGGCACTTCCGCCGACACCCCCACCTCCACCGAGACCCCCACCCGGGAGCTTCCCGCAGGCGCCCTGCCTGTACCCCTGCCCCACGCCACGGCCCCCCCGGCCAGCGGCTGCCGCTCGTCCTCCATCGACAGCGCCTACGGCACCCTCTCGCCCGCCTCCCTGCGGGACTTCGGCCAGCAGCCGGAGGGGGCGGCCGAGGAGGGGCGGGAGCCCCCCATGGCACCCCCGACCCCACGGCCCACCTCCCCCCGGCTGCGCCGCCGGACGCCCGTGCAGCTCCTGCCCTGCCCGGCCAGGGTCCTCAAATCCAAGTCGGAGGCCAACCTGCCCCAGCTGCTGCCCCCCGGCCCCCCAGCCCCCCTCAGCCAGAGCCGTAGCCTCTCCGACCTCTCCGCTGCCCTCCCCTGGACTGCCCGAGCCCCCGGATCCCCGGTCGCCCCCGGCAGCGGCGGCAGCTCCCCCTCCGAGCTCTCGGAGCCGGCGGAGAGCGGGGCGTCCCTGCCGGGGGAACCGGGCCGCGTCCCCCCACCCCTCGCCGCCCGCCGGACCCTCTCGGACCCGCAGTCGGCCCAGCACCGCAAACTGACCCTGGCGCAGCTCTACCGCATCCAGACCACGCTGCTCCTCAGGGCCACGCTCACCGCCTCGTAAGCGCCCTCCTGCCCGGGGGGGATGCTCCGGCCCGGGGGGGATGCCCCGGGGCTGAGGGCACCTCTCCCCGCTCCGTGTCTTGCAGGGAGGTGTGAGAACCGCCGGGGGCGGGACGGACGGACGAACGGACGCTCGGCCGCGCCGAGGAGCTGCTCCCGCTTCTACCCGCAGCGTAACGCCGGGACCGGGAGGAGCGGGCGCGGGGACGCCCCGCCGGCGGGGACGCGGGGTGGGGACGCTGACCGGTCCCCGGCGGCGAGCGGCTGCCCGCTTCTCTCCTGAGCGGGGACCCTTGTGGGCAGAGACGAGGGTTGTCGGGGGAGGGAGGGGGGGACGGGACTCGGCCGCTCCAAGGCGCGTCGGGCCCCGGGGGCGCGGGGGGCCGTGGGGCGGCTCCGGTGGGCGAGGAAGGGACGGCGACGTCGGCGGTGGTGAGTGGGGAAGGTGCCGAGAGGGACGCGGCGCCGGTAGCACGGTGCTGCGGGCGGGGGGCCGGTGGCGGGGAGGGGGGAAAACGGTGCCGGGCTGGGGCGGGAGGTGGTCCCGGGGTCCGGCCGGGGCAGGGTTCGCCGTGCGGGGCGGGACGGGGCGGCAGCGGGGGGACGGAGCAATAAACCCAGCTGGTGCAGACCCGGGCCCGCCTCGCCTCTCCTTCGGTACCGGGGGGGGCGCGGAGAGGGGGGGTACGGCCGAGGGACGCCCGCCGGGGCAGACACCGCGGGGCGGCGGGGGGCTCGGTGCGGGGACGGAGCCCTGGGGATGGGGTCGGTGCCGCTCCCCGCGTCCCCGGGGAGGGCGGCGACCCGCGGCGAGGCGGCGCAGGTCCCTCCCGCGCCCCGCCGCTCCCGTCATGGGGTTTCGCACCCCCCGGACTCATTTCCAAAAAAGCATTTCCTCCTGCGGCGCCCGGGTGTAAAAGCCTGTGCGGGGGGGGGGTGGCGTTCACTCACCACGCGTCCCGCGCTACCGGCGGGGCGATGGGGTCCCGGGGCACCCTGCCCGGGCGCTGAGCCCCCCCTTCCCCACCCCCCCGACACCCCACTGCGCCCACCGCCCCGCTCCCCTCGCCTCCCCGGCATGACCCAGCCGCATCGGCCGCCAGGATGAAGCGCTGCTGCCCGGGGGCGGCTTGGGTGAGTGCGGCGGCACCGGGGTCCCGCGGGCCCCCTGGCACCGGTTGCGGGGTGTCCCCGGGCCGTGGCCACGGGGAGGGGGAGGGCCCGGAGGAGAAGGAGGGGTGGGGGGCAAGCCAAACGTGCCCAAAACGCTCTTCCCCCCACGGCTGAATGGCTGCGACGGGGGGTCTGCCTCGCCGAAGCGCCCCACGGCCGTGGGGACAGCGGGGACGGCCACGGGACGGCGGACACGGCCGTGGGGACGGCGGAGGCGGCCGTGGGACCAGCGGGCACGACGGCGGGGACGGTCGTAGTGACGGGCACGGCCACGAAGCCCACGGGCACGGCGGCGGTGAACTGTGGGTCGGCCACGGGGCTGCGGGCAGGACACCGCCACCGGGGGATCGGTGGTGGCGGCCGCCGGGGGCCATCCCGGTGCTGGGCGCGGGTTGTCCCGGTAGACGGGCGCACCGGGACCGCATTCCGGGCAGGAAGCGGTCCGTGGCTCTGCCCGCCGCCCGGCCCGGCGGTGGGACGTTCCCGGTACCGGCGGGGCACACGCTCCCCGCGCCGGGGAAGGTCGGGGGCAGCCGCCCGCTGTCGGGCAGGGCCCCGCCGTGGAAAGGCCGTGCCTCGGCGGTGACTCAGAGGTACCGCTGGCAGCCGGGGCCCTCATCTACCGGCAGCGCTCCGCCGGCGGGGCGGCCCGTGCGCAGTTTCCAGTCCGGCGGCGGGTTTAGTAGAAAATGATTCAACCGTCGTAATCGGGGCCATCGCGGCTGGGAAATCCAGCCCCCGGCGAGGAATCCCCTGGCTCCCCGCCCGCGCTGCCGGCGCCGCGGCCCTCCCCGGCCCCCTGCCCTCCCCGGGGCGGGGGGTGCCCCGTTCGGGACCGTCCGGGGAGTGGGGCTCCCCTGGGCGCAGCACCCAGCGCCCCCGGGGTGGGGGGGGGATATGGAGGGGGGGAGCGGTGACCCAGTTAGGGACGCACGTACGAGGCGCGATAGCATCGGGGAGAGCGAGAGGCGGGCACGGCTTCCTCTCGGAGAGGAAATCGCCTCCTCTTCGAGGGAGATAAACCTCAGGAAAGCCAGCGTTAACCCTCCCGCGCCCGGCTGCCCGCACCCCCCCCCCCCCNGGGCACAGGCACCGGGACCGGGCTCGGCCCTGGCTCCGGCAGCGCAGCGTGTGGGGCTGGCCGGGTGGGCAGCACGGGGCGAGGGGCTGCCCCCCTTTCCCCCCCCCATCCCTGCCCTCTCCCTGCCCACAGGTGATCCTGGCAGCGCTATGGCTGACAGCGAGTGAATCGCAGCCCCCGGGGCGCCGGGACCGCGCCGTGCCGTGGAGGCAGGAGGTCCCGGTGCGGCCGCCCCCTCGCCCCCCCAGGCACTCCCCCAGACCCTCCTGCCCCGCCGGCAAGAACTGGATCGAGAAGGTTGGCCGGTGCTGTGCCCAGTGCCCCCCAGGTGAGAGCCGCCCGGCCAGGGCACGGCACGGCACGGCACGGCACACCGGGTGCCCGTGCCCCCCGTCACCCCGCTGTCGTCCCCCCCCCGCCCAGGGACGTTCCGGAGCGGCCCCTGCTCCATCCAAGGCAACGACACCGACTGCTCCCCCTGTCCCGCCGGCACCTTCCACGCTCAGCCCAACACCTTCACCGAATGCCAGGCCTGCTACGAGTGCGACCGACACGGTGAGCTGCCGCCGCGCTCCACCGGGCCCTACCGTGCCATATCGCACGGTGCCGGTGCCATATTTAACGGTGCCGTGCCGTGCCTCACGGTGCCGTGCTTCGCCGGGTCGTGCCATACTGCGCGGTGCCGTACCGCACCGTGCCCGTGTTTAACGGTGCCGTGCCTCACGGTGCCGTGCCGTACCGCACCGTGCCGTGCCACGCCGTGCCGTGTTTAACGGTGCCGTGCCGTGCCTCACGGTGCCGTGCCGTGCCGTACCGCACCGTGCCGTGCCACACCGCGGCGTGTTTAACGGTGCCGTGCCGTGCCACACCATGCCGTGCCTCACGGTGCCGTGCCGTACCACACCGTGCCGTGCCACACCGTGCCGTGTTTAACGGTGCCGTGCCGCACCGCACCGTGCCGTACCTCACCGTACCGTGTCGCACCATGCCACACCGCGCCGTGCCACAACGCGCCGTGTTTAACGGTGCCGTGCCGTGCCGTGCCGCTCACCTTCTCTCTCCCGCAGCTTTCCAGACCGTGCTGAGCAACTGCTCGGCCACCAGCAACGTCGCCTGTGGCTGCGAGCCCGGTCGCTTTCGCCACTGCCTGGACGGGAGGTGCAGCGAGTTCTCCTGCCTGCCGTGCCAGTCCTGCCCCGGGCGGCTCGTCCAGCGGCCCTGTGAGTGCTGCGGGACGGGACGGACCGGACGGGCCATTCCCCCCCTCCTTACCCCGACCCCACCGTCCTCCCTCACTCCCGCCCTCTCCGCAGGCTCGGAGGCGCAGGACACGCTCTGCGGGAGCTGCAAACCCGATTTCTACGCCGAGGGCGGCGAGTGCCGGCCCTGCCACCCGTAAGCGCTGACCCTCCCTGTGTCCCTGCCGGGGACATGTTTGGGGGCCGCGGCACGGCCCCCCCGCCCCACGGCTCCTCTCTCCTTGCAGGACCCCCCCGGAGACGTGCGGGAAGGAGTGCCAGCGGGCGTGCGGCGGCAACGGCGGCGGAGGAGGCGGAGGTGCGGGGGCGGCGGGGCCGGGGGAGGCGGGGCTGGGGGGAGGGGGGGTAGGGGGCCGCTCTGTGCGGCTGACCGGGATGCTCCCGCTCCTCCTTGCAGGCTCGGGACTGGAGTACGTGCTGCTGGGGTTCACCGGACCCCTCTTTCTGGGCGCCCTCGCCATCTACCACAAGAGGAAGCGGCTCCGACACGGTGCCCCGGCCGGCGGCCCCCTCCCCTCGGTGCAGGCGCCCCTTCCCGCGGCCGGGACCGGGGGGGCCTCGGCGCTGCCGTGCTACCAGGTCAGCGCCCCGGTGTTGAACAACCCGTGCTGGACCCAGCCGTACTCCCCCAGGGTGACGGAGCGTCCCGCCGGTACGGCGAGGCGGAGCCCCGAGCACCAAGCCTTGTTGCGGGGGGAACCCGGCGGCGCGGCCCGGACGGGTGGCGAGGAGAAGCCCTCCGCCCCCCCGGAGCCCCGCGGGGGCCTGCTGCAAGGCAGCCAGCTCTACGCCGTCATCGATGCGGTGCCGGTGCGGCGCTGGAAGGAGTTCATGCGGGTGCTGGAGCTGCGGGAGGCGGAGATCGAGCTGGTGGAGCTGGAGGTGGCCCACATCCGCGACCAGCAGTACGAGATGCTGAAGCGCTGGTGCCAGCAGACCAGCCCCACGCTCGACCGTGTTTTCGCCGCCCTGGAGCGCATGGACCTGGCCGGTTGCGCCGAGGCGCTGCGCCGGG
>QJSC01014676.1:826433-838848 GCA_003697955.1 Calidris pygmaea
CCCCCAATAAAGTGGCGTGTTCTCCGGTCCGCCGGGCCCCCGGCCCTTCTTCCCGGAGCTGCGCCGGCCCGGACGGACACCGGGGCACCGCTGGCATCGGGGCCACCGCCGGCGATGTGTGGCCACCGCAGGTGCCGGTGGCGATGTGGGTGAGGCGGGCGATGCTGGCGGCGGTGATGGGGGACGCTGCCGGTGATGCGAGTGACGGTGTCGGTGGGCGCTGGGGGGGCGGCGGTGAGGCGGGGGGGATGGGGCGGGGGTGCCGTGGGGAGCCCCAGGAAGGCGCGGGGCACTGCTGGCGGGGTTTATCGTTTTAATCGCTGGACAGGCAGGCGGTCCGGGGCGGAGGCGAACCGGGAGCCGGCATCGAGCTGCACCGGCGGCGGGAGGGGCAGGAGCGGAGGCGAGCGCGCCGGCCGGGGTGGCGAGCGGTGCCGGCGGGGAACGCGGGGAGCCGGTGGGCGCGGCGGACCCGGCCGCGGCGGCGGAGCCGGGAGCCCCAGACCGCGACAGCTCGCTTTGCGAAGGGCAGCACGGGGTGGGGGGCGGCGGCGGGACGGGGGCTACGGGTGCCCGGGGGCTCCTCCGGGTCGGGCTACGCGGCCGTCCGCGGCGGGAGGAGGGTGCCGAGGCGCGTCCCGGTCCGCGGTGGGACCCACCGGCCTCCTCCCGCCGCGAAGAGCCGTGGCGCGGCGTGGCGTGGCTAGTGCTTGGCTATGTCCCCCTTCTTGAGGATGATCTGCCGCTGCCAGGGCGCCAGCTTTGTCTCATCGTACCCGAGAGTCCTTAGCTTTTCCGACTGCTCCTTCTCCTTCTCCTCCTCCTCCCGCTTCAGCTTCTCCTGCTCTTTCCTGCTCGGCAGCGGAGGGCACGGGGCGCCGCGGTCACCGGAGCCGCCGTGCCCGCCCTCCCGCCCGCCCGGGGAAGGGGCTGGCAGCACTCACCGTTTCTGCTCCCTGCGAAGACAAAGGGAAGAGCGGGGTTAGCGGAGCCGCGGGGACGGGGAGGGAGTGCGGCCGGTGCGGCGACCCCCGGTCCCGGCTCACCTCTCCTCCTCCAGCTTCTTGCGCAGGATGTCCCTCCTCCAGGCCGGCATGCTGGCCAGGCGCGCCTCCTCCTCCTTCTCCTGCAACAGACAGCCGCGTTACCGGCGCCGTCGGGAGCCCGTCCCCCGGCATCGGTTTCCGCCGGCGGGGCCGCGCTCCCGGCGCAGGGCTCGCCGGTCCCGGGGCTCGCCGCCGCCGCCCCTCGCCGTCCCGCCTTCCGCCGCCGCGGGGAGGAGGAAGGAGTGCGCGGCCCTTCGCAGCACACCACAGCTTTATTGCACCGACACGCGGGGGCCCACGCCGCCCCGGCACCGCAAACGCCACGCCAGAGGGGAGCGCAACCCCGGCGCTGCGCCCCCCCGCACAACACACAGCCACGGCAAGCGGCACACCGCAACCTCGGCCCGGGGCCTCCCGAGCCAACACCGAGCCCTCTGCCGAGCCCAGCCGGGCCTCGGCGCTGCCAGAGCCGCCGGGGCGACTGAACGCACCCGGGCACCGGGTCCCGCTGCCCCCGGCTGCCCCCCGGCGCCCGGTCCCGGCCAGCCCCGCGCCATCCCGCAGGCACCGCCCGCAGCATCCCGCCGGGCTCAGGTGTCGGACATCTCCGCCTCCTTCTCCTTCCAGAAGGAGAAGCTGCGGTCGATGAAGCGGCAGACGTCCTCCTCGCTGAACTCGCCCAGCTCCGGTACCGGCACCGGCACCGTTTCCCCCTCCCCTCCCGGGGCCGCGGCGGGGGGCTCCGGCGGGCTCTGGCCCTCCCCGAAAAACTCCTGCACGAGGTCCTCGAAGCCGTCGAGCCAGCAGCGGTGGCCGGTCTCCACCCGCTCCAGCGCGGCGCGGTGGAAGCGGCGGACGCGGTGCCAGCTGTGGCTGCCCAGGCGGTCGAACATCTCGTAGCAGAGGAGGTGGCGGAACCGCCGCTCCTCGGGGCTGAGCGGCATCTCCAGCAGCTGGAAGTAGCCCAGCATGAAGAGGTCGAGCGGGAGGCTGTCGTGGGGCAGGGGCGAGCCGCCGACGTAAGGCAAGAAGTGCTGGGGCCAGTAGAGCCCCGTGGAGCGGCTCAGCCGCCGGATCTGCCGGCCCGGTACCCGGCGGGCCACGCTCCTCCAGCGGGCCAGGAGCCTCCCCGCCGCCGGCCGCCGCCTCCCCGCCCGCCGCGGCCGCTCCTCCCCGCCCGCCGCCGCCGCCAGCGCCCGCTTCTTCCAGTGCTCCAGGAAGAGGAGGACTGCGCGCTCCCTGCGCGCCTCGGCGCGCTCCCGCGGGCCGCCCGGCCCCGCCCGGCTCCGCCGCGGTGCCCCGTCCCCGTACTCCTCCTCCAGGACGGGCCGGCGGGCGCTGCCGGGGGGCTGCGCCCGTTTGCGCTTGGTGACCCTGGGGAGGGGCGCGGCGGCCCCCCCCGGCCCCTCGTAGTTGGCCTTGAGGCTGCGGACGGAGACGCCGCAGCCCAGGATCTCCCGCCGGGCGTCGTGCGGGGCGCCGGGGCCGCCCGCCGCCCCCCCGGGCCCGGGCACCTCCCGGCCCCCCAGGGTGGCCGGTGGTAGCGCGGGGGGTTGGCTGCCGCGGGGGGGCGAGTTGTGGCGGGGGGGGGCGAAACGCCGGGGGGGCGCCGGGGCGGCGGGCGGCGGCGGGAGCGGCGGCAGCTCCTCCTCCGGCCGCCCCGGCGGCGGCGGCACCGGCCGCGCCTCCGGCATCACCCGCAGGCTCCCCAGCCGCCTCTCCAGGTGCCGCACGTCCTCCTCCCGCATCGGCTGCCCGGCGGGTCCCGGCGTGCCCCCGCGCCGGCACGGGGGCAGCGAGCGGCTCCCGGGCTGCGGCGGGAGAGAGGGGCTTTTGAGGGGGGCTCGAAGCCGCGACGAGCCCCCGCACACGGGGTGGGGTGGTCCCCCGGTGCGGCCGGGAGCCGGAGGCGATGCCCGCACACGCCGTCTCGCCGGGGTCCGGAGCCGCTGGCCGGTGCCCGCGCCGCTCTCGCCGCCGCAGCCCGCCCCCCCCGCATCCCTCCCCCGCATCCCCGCACCCCCTTACCTTGCGGCGCTGCTCCTCTTCCTCCTGCATGCGGAGCTGCAGCTTCCTCACCATCACCTGCCTCTTCCACTCGGGGATGGGACGGCCCTGCTCGTCGTGGCTCGGTACCAGCGCCTCCGCCTCCACCGCCGCCCCGGCGCCCGCCGCCGGTACCGGCGAGCTCCCGTTCAGCACCGGTTCCGGCGAACCCCCGCCCAGGCAGCGCGGCGGCCCGGCGGCTTCGGGGGTGGCCGGTGGGGTGGGCGTCCTGGTGGGCGACGGAGAGGAGGAGGCCGGTGACTCTGCCTGCGGAGGAAGGAGGGAGCGAGGGAGGGCGGGTGGGCCACCGCCGTGCCGTGCCGTGCCACCGGCCCCCCCGTCCCCCGTCCCCTCGCCGTCACCTACGTTGGCCCCCGCCTGGCCGCTGCCGGAGAAGATGGTGGTGAAGCCTTTGCTCTGCGGCGTCGGCTTGAGGCTCTTCCCGGCCTTGATCTCAGCCAGCAGCTCCGAGTTGTCGCCGGTGGGGGACATCATGTTGAAGGACTTGGTGCCTGAAGGGAGGCAGGGTGGGCAGTGAGGGCCCTGCCGGCGGTAGCCCCCCGCCCGCCCCACCAGCTCACGGGCCGTGGAGGGGGACAGGGATGCTGACTGGTTCCCCCCACACCTGGGAGCCCCTGGGGCTTGGGTCGCAGCAGCATCCTGGTACCCAGCTGCCCAGGTCTATGGGACCAGCACCCTGGCACCCCGTCCCCTGAGTCCACGGGGGGGACCCACACTCTGTCACTCAGCTCCCCGGGTCCATTGGACCCCACAGGAGTGACACCCCAACACTCAGCAGGCTGGCACCCAGCTCCATGGGACCAGCATCCCAAAACCCAGCTTACTGGACTGTGCTGGAGCAGGACCCCCCCCCCGGGTCCTGAGTGCCACCCCCCCACCCGCAGCACCGTGCTGTGACAGCGAGGATGGGTCCGTAGCTGGCAGCAGCACAGCAGGACAGCCCCCTGCCACCCTCACGGGAGCCCTAAACCCGCTCTGCTCCCCCGCAGCCCCCATAAGCGACGCATGGACAGCCCGAGTCAGCCCCACCGCCAGCCCTGTCCCCGGGGGCTGCACGGGCACCAACACCGGGGCACAGCAGCAGAGCCCCCGGGGGTGCCCTCACCGCCCACCCCGTGAGCACCCACCGTCCGTGCCAGCCATGTGCAGGTCCCTAATGGCCCATGGCGCCGCGCCGAGGCAGAGCCCCCTCCCCGCTGCCCGCAGCTCGCCCCGCTCGGGGCCAGACGGCTGCGGGTGCTGAGGGCCCAGCGGGGCGCTCCTGCTGCCATCCAGCGCCGGCTGAGCCCCCCCGGCCCCGGGAGCCGGCACTAATAAAGCGGGGGCCGAGCGGCAGCCAAACCCGCCGGCTGCAATCCGCGGCGGGGGAGCGGCCGGTGCGCTCACGTGGCGGGGTCACGCCGGCCGGCTGAGCGCAGACAAAGGCCCCTCTGTGCTCTGGGCCAGCGGCGGGGCTACGGGGGGTGTGGGTTCCCCCCACCACCACCCCCCCGCCTCCCTGCCCGCTGGCCTCGGCAGCCCTGTGCCGGCCCTCGGCCGCCCGCATGGCACGCTGGTGTGGCAACGCGGCCCCGAGGGCTGGGCGGGAAGCAGGGCCGCGGGCATCTGGTGGCCCCCGGTGGCCTTCGGTGGCCCAAGTTGGGCCCAAGTGGCCGAGCCCTGCATCAGGGCACCCCCCGAGGCGGGAGGAGCGCAGGGCTGCGGTACTTACTCTTCATCTGCCTGAGCGCCTTTCCTCCTAGGGGGAGAAGCAGAGAGGCGGCGCAGGGCGCGCGGCAGAGGAAGGATTTGGACACCGCGAGACAAGAGAGAAGAGAAGCGGCCAGCAGTGAGAGCAGGCGGGGGCGGGCGGGCGTGGGGGCCCCCGCGCCGACACCGAAGGAGAGAAGGACAGAAAGGCCGTCAGGAGCCAGGCGGCCAGAGCGCCGCGGGAGGAGACGCGCCCAGGCGGCGGGTGCTGCGGTGCAGCCATGGGGACAGTGCCCAGGATCGCTCCCCGTGCCCACCCAGCGCCCCGCCACTTACTTCCCGTGGAGGAGGAGGAGCGGCGGGGGCCGGCGGGGGTCTCGGCCGGCGGGGGTGGCGGCGGGGGTGGCGGGCAGGTGGCATCGGGCAGTGGCGGGGGCGGTGGGGGTGGCGGCAGCTCGGCGCCAGGCTTGCTCTCCCCGTTGCGCATGGTGTCGGCCGAGATGGGCGATGCCTGAAAGAGAGCACGGGCAGGCGTCGCCCGGTGCCGGTGCCACGTGCAGGCTGGCGGCGCGGGGCCGGGGGGCTCACCTCCTCGCTGTGTGCCATTCGCCGGGGGCCGGGCTGCTCGGCCGCGCCGTGCCCCAGGTGCTTGTAGTAGTCACCGGTGCTCGGCTGCTTGCCGAAGTTCCTCGACCGCCGCGTGGAGTCGGCCCGACGCAGGCCCTCGGGGCTGCTCTCCCGCGATGCCAGCTGCAACGGGGAGCGCGGCTCAGCGCGGCCCTGCTCGGCTCTGACCGCAGTGGCCGTGGGGCAAGGCCAGTGGTGGCCGTGGGGGTAGATGCCAGGCTGAGGGGACGGCAGGCGCAGGCCCCAGGAGTCCGCTGGGCACAAGGCTGCACCGGGGGCTGCGTGCCAGGGTGGCAGCATGTGCCCTCGGCGCCTGGCACTGCCACCCCATAGCCTGTGCCCAGGAGCCCGGCCGAGCCTCCCCTGGGATAACCCCCTGGGAACAGGAGTGCCGAGCCCCGGCCCCACGGATTACCGGGAGCTTATCCTCCGCGGGGCTGGGGCCCGGTGCCAACCCTCCCTCTGAACGGGGCTCTCAGGCAGCGCAGCCTCAGCTCACCCCGCCACATACCGCAGCGGCTTTGCGGTGGTGCTGCCGAGTGCTGGCACTGCAGGGGGCCATGCCCACTCCCTGGGGTTTGGGGTGCCGCAGCAGCACGGCCCTGCTCCCCGGTGCTGGGGGGGGGGCCCCCCGTTATTTGCATTTCTCCCTGCGCCACCTCCGCCCGTGGCATTTGCACGGTGAGCCCGGGCGATCGCCGCCGCCAGCCCCAGCTAAGTCAACAAGTGCCAGCTGGTCGCTTCCTGCTCCGGCTGCCGCGGGCGCCGTGCCAAACCTGGCTCCCGCCCCGCCAGCCCCAGCCCCGGGGCCGGTGCGAGGGTCCATCCCGCTCAGCCCCATGGCACGGGGAGCCCTCATCGCTCTGGCACCGCTCTGGCACCAGGCTGGCACATGCCCACACCTCCCCAGGGCAGCCTGAATCTGTACCCCCAGGGCAGGGCCGCTCGTTACCCCGGTAAGCGCTAACGAGCCATGCAAAACAAACACCACGGAGTCCCCAGCCCTACACGGGCCTGGCTCACGCGGCTCCCCCAGACCCTCAACCCATGTGCCCCTTGTCCCCTGCGGCGCTGGGCTCTGCCAGTGCCCCGGCCATGGCCGCTCCCCGGGCTCCCGTCTCCGGTGGGGTGGCAAAGAGCCATGGGGTAGGAGGTGGGGATGACCCTGAGCCCACCGCATCCCTATGCCCCGCCGGCCCGCCGCGGGGGGCTGCACCCCTCTTACCTGTGCACGCCTGGCTGAGCCCTCTCAGCTGCTGGCAGCACCGGCTGTGCCACCCGACACCCGCGGCGCCGGCGACACCGGAGCCGCCCGCTCGGGTTACAGCCCGCGCAGCCGCCCACGCCCCGCTCGGCGCGGCGCCGGCGGCGTCGCCGGGCTGACGTGGGCGCGGCTGCCATGGCTGGCCACACGCTGGCCTGCTTGGTGCCACCCCGTGCCATTGAGGCACCCGAGCATCACCGGCCTTGGTTCGCTGTGCCCTCACCACCAGCCGGTTACACCCCGTCCCCCCGGTGCGTGCCAGCGTCAATGGGTGGCCTCACTCCAAAGATGTGCCCTCCTGGTGCTGTTGAGGGCTACCAGCTCCCCATGGGGGTTGGGTGCCCGGTGGCTTGTCCCCCCCCGCTGGGTGGCAGGTCCCTGAGCTGCGTGGCCAGGAGCAGAGTGCCTGGGGGCACAGGGTGCTCGGGGCCGTACCTCTTGGCGCAGCGCCTGGCTCTCCACGTGCCGCAGGTTGTTCTTGGCCCGCACGTAGATGTCGGCGGTGTGGGGGGCGGTGGGGGGCGCGGGCGCGGGGTAGCCGGGGGGTGGCGGGGGCGGCTGGGTGGCAGGGGGCGGGGGTGGCGGCGGGGGAAAGGTGGGGGGCGGTGGTGGTGGGGGGCCCTCGCCTGCAGGCCCCCGGCCCCGTGGCCGCGTCTCGGGGTCCAGCATGTCCATGTAGGCCTGCATGTCCGCCAGCGCCGGCTCCGGCACCCCTGCACAGGGCAGGGGGTCAGGGGGGGCGAGCCCCACGCCCCCCACCCTGTGCCCCCCAGCCCCGCACTCACGAGCGGCGGGGGCCCCCGGGGGGCCGCCCCTCTTCTCCCCGGTGCTGGACTGGCTGGAGTGGCAGGAGTCGTAGTTGGAGAGGGTGCTGGCAGGGGAGCCCACCTCGAAGCGTGCCTGGGGCGCCGATGCCGTGGTGTTGGGCGACGACATGCCCGAGTCGGGCTGCCGGCACTCCCCGTCCGCCGAGGGGTCTCGCGACAGCACGCGGTGCTCCACGCTCTGCCGGCACAGCGTGCGGTCAGGCGGCGGGGACACGCGTGCTCCCCACGTGCTCCCCAGGCCGCCGCAGTACCATGTTCTCCACGGTGCGCAGGTACTGGGCGCAGTGGCTGTGGCCATTGTAGTCGGCCAGGTCGGCCGCCGTGTAGCCGTCCTGGTCGCGGACGCTGAGGTCGGCGCCGTTCACCACCAGGATCTGGCAGCACTGGGGAAAAGGGGGTAAGCCTGGCAGGGCTGGAGGGTGGCCCCCCTCCATGCCCTGACACCCCACCAGCCACCGGTACCCACCTCCAGCTCGCCGTTCTCAGCGGCATCGTGCAGCGGCGTGCCGCCCCAGCTGTCGGTGGTGATCTCCCCGCCGTGCAGCAGCAGCCAGCTTAGCACCTTGGCGTGGCCGCGGCTGGCGGCGAAGTGCATGGCGGTGGCCCCCTCGGCATCCCGCTCCGACAGGCTCACCGTCGTGAAGCTCATCTGTGCGGGGGGCACGGCCTGAGTGCCGGCACTGCCAACCCCGTGCCGTGCCGCCGCGCCGAGCCCCCACGCCAGCGCTTACCAGCCAGACGATGACGGTGTTGTGGCCCATCTGGGCGGCGGCGTGCAGCGGGGTCATGCCGTCGTGGGCCCGCGCGTGGGGGTCAGCCCCGCAGTCCTGCACCAGGTACTGGATGATCTCCAGGTGGCCTTCCTGGCAGGCGAGGTACAGCGGGGTGGCCCCCGTCTTGGTCTGGGCACTCAGCGTGCTGCAAACGGGGCACAGCGCCTGTCACCCGCGGCCACCACCGCCGTCAGCGTGCCGGGATGGATGGGCAAAAGGGACACATGGGTTGCAGGGACATGGGGGGCGTGGGGGGGCAGAGGGGACACACAAGGTGGGGGGGACACGCTGGCTGGGGGCAGGCAGGGCAGTGCCAGGGCCAGGCAGTGTGGGCTGGGAGCTCCCACCCCTGGGCTCCCCGCTGGGTCCCCGCACAGCAGTGGCTGCTGTGGTGGGAGGTCACTAAGTTAATCAGCCTGCTTAGGCTAAGCTCCTTCCTCCGGCTGTTTTTGGACACTGCAATTTAGCAGTATTTTTAAATAAGCAGCTTAGGCTGCACCGGCCACGGGGGAGCCGGCAGGGAAAGGCTGACCTGCACCATGGCACTGCCGGGCCCCGCTGCCCCCCGCCACTCCCATGGCCAGGCATGGGCATCCACCCGCTGCCCCGGTGGCCTCAGCATCCCCACGTCCCGCATTCTGCATCCTGAGTTGCACAGTCCCCATCCCGAATCCCATATCCCTGCATCCCGCATCCCACAGCCCCGTACTCAGCATCCTTTGTCCCGCAGCCCCACCGCGCAGGAAGCTGTTTTATTAAGCGCTCCATAAAAAAAACCCTGCTGAATATTTAAAAAAGGAAGAGCAATAAATACTCTGCTCTGTTATCGCAACGATCGCGGGCCCTTAATAATTGATCCCTGTAACCGTGAGACGTGCCGCAGCCAGCGCTGCCTTCCCACCGCGCCGTGCCGATGGGCACTCCCGGAGCAAGGGCCGGGGCGGCGGCGGGGTGGGCTGGGGGGTGGGGGTCGTCAGGGCCACAGGCAGACATTCAGCCCCCGATTGCCGTTTCCCACTAATCGGGAAGGGTATAAGCCACTTGGGCAAACGCCGGTAAACTGCTTTGCCAGATGGCTGTGACCCCACGCCGGGCTGCCGGCTGCCAGGGACCCCACTGGCCGGTGCGAGGGTGGGCCAGGAGCACCAGCATCCCACGGCGGCACCTGGGGATTGGATTTCGTGGCTGTAACGGAGCCTCCGGGCGGGCGCGGGGCCGGGAGCAGGGCCAGCCGTAAATAATTCAGGGAGAAGGCGGTGACGGCAGCGGAGCAACCCCGGCGAGAAGCGTGAAAGCCAACGTGGGAGGGCTGCCACCAGCGCCACACCACGCCGGGGCTGACACCGCAGGCACCGGGCCGGGCTGTGGGACACGGGATTTAATCCCCACAGGTTCCCGGGGCTGAGCCGGCACGTCTGGGGCAACGGGATAAAGAGCTGGGGCTGGGGAGGCTGTGGCCAGTGAGTGCCACGGGGGTACAGGGCCCCTGCAATGGGCTCTGTGGCCCTGCCTGGTGGGAAGGATGGGGGGGTCTGGCACCCAGCGACAGAGGAGCGCTGAGCCCTATTCAGCTCCTGCTGCCTCGGGACTCCCTGGATGTGGGGGAGCCACGCACCCCACTCAATTCCACAGCCCAAGTGTGGGCAGACAGCGCGTCCCCCGGGCTCCCTCGTGGCAGGAGCCGTGGGCTATTTCCAGCAGCCTCTGCCCACTGCAGAAAATCAGATTAGGGGCCGCCTGATCGCCCAGGGCAAAGCCTGGCTCCGTGTGCCTGGTGGGCTGCCGTGCCGCCTACCCCGGCCACCAGCCCAGCCCCGGTACCACTCGGGAGGCGAAACGGGGAGGCTGCCGTGGTAGTGCTGGCCCAGCGGGGCTGCCACCTCCAGCGATGCCCACGGTCCCGGGCAGGATGGTGGCCTCCGGCGGGGAAGCGGCCTCTCCTCGGCGGGCAGCCTAATCCATTTACATAACGGCGGCAGACAAAGGCGGCTGTGTTATCGCCCTGCGCCAGGAGCCCCGGGAACCGACCCGGCGGCTGGCGGCAATATTTCTGCCAGTGCTCGCCTCTCTCCTCCTCGCCCTTTCTCTCCGGGCCATAAAGAAGGTGCAGCTGGCTGCCTGGCCTGATAACACAGCCGCGTTGCCCTTGGAGCCGGAGGACGAAGGTGGCTGCGGGCACCTTGCCCAGCAGCTGGAGGGAGAGAGAGGGTGGCAGCGGGCACCCTGCTCCCATGCTGGCCCCTCTCCTGCTGGTGGGCCCCAGCGTGGAGCCCGTTACCTTGGGCAGTGTCCCAAGAGGAGTCGCAGGGAAGGGAAATCCCCTTTGGCCGCAGCGTAGTGGACGGGCAGAGCTCCCGTGTCAGTGGCTGCTGTGGGGTCGCTGCCCCCGAAGCGAAGGAGCCAGTCGATCACCTCATGGTGACCGAAGCGGGCTGCCAGGTGTAGGATGGTGGCACCGGAGTTGTCTGTGTCCTGCAGGAGGAAGCGGGGCGGCCGTCGGTACCAGAGAGCGTGTGTGGGACTGCGGGTGGTCCTGGGGAGGGGGGGGGGATGGCCACGGCAGGGGTCCTGTCTGCACGAAGCGGGGCCAGAGGGAGGGGATGGGCCACCGGCGGGGGCTGTGGAACAAGCGTGTCTGCCCTCTGCCAGGGGCTGCATCCGCAGGCGGTGAGCGCTGCACAAAGCCCCCCTTGTTCTGCCGGCGGCGGGCAGCCCCTGCCCACGGGGGCTCGCCGTGGAGCCCCGCTGCGCCGCCGGCCCAGCCACCCTCCGCGCTCGGCGGGGTGCGGGCAGAGCTGGCCCCCGGCCAGGAGGGCACCGCAGCCTGCTGACCCCGTCCTTCCCGCTTAATCCCCGCGCCCGGCCCCTCCGCCGCCTCCTCCTCTTCCTCCGGCCCGTCACATGTCGTTAGCTCTCGGCCGGCCCCCGGGGCAAGCCGCTTACCGCCCGGTCCCGCCGTTGTGTAACCCCGGGAGGGGCCGGCGGCCCCGGGCACGGCCCCGGAGGCTCTGTGCCCCCCTCGGGGCTGAGCCTCGCCGAGATGCCAGGCCCTCCCCCGGGCCCCCCGGCTCCGCACGGCTGTGTCCTGCCTGTGCTGGCTGGGATCCCGGCTCGCCGGTGGCAGAGCTGGAGGGTCCCCGCGCCCCCGTCTCCCCGCAGCCGTCCCCGGTCGCCCGCGCCCACGGTGGAGTCCGCTGCCCCCCCCCCCCGCGACTCCCCGCGCACCCTTTCGCACCTGCACGCCGCAGCCCCCCTGCGTGAGCAGCCACTGGAGACAGGCCAGGTTGCCGGTGGCGGCGGCGTCGTGTGCCGGTGTGGCCCCGTTGCGCGCCCTCGCGTCCCCGCGGAGAGCGGTCTCTGCCGCCAGGTACCGGAGCGCGGCGAGGCGGCCGGCCCGGGCGGCGTGGTGTGCGGGGGAGGCGCCCAGGGCGTCCCGCAGCCCCGGCCGCAGCAGGCCGGCCGCCCGCAGCCCCCGCAGCGCCTCCACGTCTCCCTGCCGCGCCGCCAGCAGCGCCCGTTCCAGCGCCATCCCGGCACCGGCCCCGGCCCGGCGGCGGCCCCGGCCCCGGCGGCCCCGGCCGCCGCTTGGCACTGCGCGGCTCTCCCGCCTCGCCGCCCCCCGGCCCCGCCGGCTCCTCCTCCTCCTCCCCCGGGGCCGCCCCTCCGCCCGCCCCGCCCGACGGCGCGCCGGCTGCCCGCTCCCCCCGGCCCCTTTACCGGTCTGCGGCCGGGACCGGGGCTGGCCCGGGGGACCCCAAGAGCGGCCCGTGCCCGGTGCGGCGGTGACGGGCTCCCCCGGCAGCCCCGACGTGTCCCTGCCGATCCCGGCGGCACGGGCAGAAGCGGGAGGGGAAGCTGGGCGGGCTGCTCTGCCTCTTGCTGCCACGGGGGGGACGGGGGGGGACGGCACCGCGGGAACCGACGGCGGGAGCCGTGGTCCGTTACCGCGGGCAGGGGGCCGGGCGGGCGGGGCGGGCGGGCGGGGACACCCCCCCGGGCAGCACCGCGGACAGCGGCGGCGGAAGGCGATCAGCACCGCGGACAGCACCGCCCTGAGCTGCCTGCACCGCCCTGCCTGCCCTGCCTGTACCCCCTGCCTGCACTGCCTGTACCCCCTGCCTG
>QJSC01014676.1:838875-861736 GCA_003697955.1 Calidris pygmaea
ACTGCCTGCACTGCCTGCCCTGTCTGCCCTGCCTGTACTGCCTGCACTGCCTGTATCCACTGCCTGCTCTGCCTGCCCTGTCTGCCCTGCCTGTACTGCCTGCACTGCCTGCCCTGCCTGCGCTGCCAACCCTGCCAGCGCTGCCTCCCTCCTGCCCTGCCCGGCCCTGCCCAGTCTACCGGTCGCTCTAGCCCTGCCTCCCCGCCCTGCCGCACCGGCCCATAAAGGTGGCGGAGGTACCGGTACCGGAGCGACGGAGCACCATGTCCCCGCCGGGCTCCGCGCCGTCCCCCGCCCCGACCCCCGCGCCTCCGTCCTGCCGCCGCCGAGCTGAGCCAGGTGAGAGCCCCGCTGACCCCGGGCCGCCCTCCCGCCTTCACCGTCCCGTCTCCCCGCGGCGCCTCAAGAACCGGTTCCCCTCCAAGCTCCCCGGGACCCCGGTCTGGCCCGCAACCCCTCGGCCCGCCCCGTCTGTCCCTGACGGTCCGTCCCGGGCATCCCCGTCCGGGCATCAGCCCCGCGGGCTGCACCGGAGCCCCGCCCCCCGGAGCTCCGCCCCCGAGCACCGGAGCCCCGCCCCCCGGGTCACCGGGGCATCAGTTCCCCGCTGCGCCCCCCCCAGCCCCGGCTCCGGCGGGCAGGGAGCTGGCCACGCCCCCTTCCAGGCGCGGGGGCGTGGCGAAGCGCTGTCCGCCAATAAGAGGGCGCGCCGCGGAGGAGGGGGCGTGTCCTGCGGGGCGGGGCGTGGCCTGGCGAGGCGCGGCGGTGCCGCAGCGCCGTTGCGGGCGGGGCGCCGGTGCCGCCATGTCGGAGCCGGGGGCCGCGGGCCCGGGGCCGGGGCCGGCCGCCATCCAGGTCTCCAGGTACGGCCCCCAGGGGAAGGCAGCGTCGGGCTGGGGGCACCGGGGGCGGGCGCAGGGCCCGGCCTGTAAGCGGGCTGCTACCGGCGGCGCTGCCAGCACCGGTAAGGCTGCCAAGTCTGGGCACGGCAAAACGGCGCCGCGCCCTTCCTGTGGTGCGTGTGCGGGCAGGACAGGACAGGGCACACCCCGGTTTCTCTGCCTTCCCCCTGTGCGGCTCCCCGGCATGGCCGCCTTGCTGAAGCGGGCCCCTGTGTGGGCCGGTGCCCGGCAGTTGCCCCGTCGCCACGGCGCCTCGCCCTCCCGCCTCCGCTCCGTTCTTTGCCGTCCGGGAAGCTGGGTTGAGTGTTGGCATGTGCCTGGCTCAGTCTCCTCCCGCCGCGGCGGGGTGCCGGCGAGGTGCTGTACCGTCCGCCCCGGCGGAGGAGCGCCGCCGCCTTCCGCTGCCGGCGGAGGCTCGGGGCGGTTTCCCCCGCCGCTCGCAGGAAGCGGCGTGCAGGCAGTGCCGGTGACGTTGGTGGCATCAGCGTGGTGAGATGTCCCGGCAGCTCGTCCGGTAGGGCGACAGCCGTGCCTCCGGGTGGCTGCACCGAGACCCAGCCTGGGGGCATGGCAGGGGGGTGTGAGCTCTCCCGTTCCTTCCCCGGCAGGATCATGCGCCCGGATGACGCCAACATCGCGGGGAACGTCCATGGGGGAACCATCCTGAAGATGATCGAGGAGGCGGGAGCCATCATCAGCACCCGCCACTGTAACTCCCAGGCCGGGGTGAGTAGGTACCGGGTGCCTCCCGGTCTCCGGCTCGGTGACTTCTCAACCCTCCCGCTGTGCTTTGGGGGTCTGCTGGGAGCCTGAGGTCCCCCGGGACCCCAGGGCATCCCTGGGGGCCTCCCTGGTTGTCCCCCCCCCAGCACCGGAAGCGCTTGCTCCTTCGAGCAAACTGTTGGCGGCTCCAGCAGCGGAAACATCCTGCTGAAATTGTGTTTTACGAGCGAAAACATTATTGTGCTGCTGTTTATGGTTTAATTCCTGCAAAGGGCGAGTCAGAGGCGGCCCTGCCACGGGTTACGGGTGGGGAAGGAAGCACGGCCACCGGCTGATAAGGCGTGGGTTGAAGTGCCGGAGCCACACGCGGTGTGGGCTGGCCCCGGGGAGCTGCCGGCTGCTGTCCCACATGGCGTGGCTGCCACCGCCACCCTGGCTGTCCCACTGTCCCCAGGAGCCCTGCGTGGCCGCGCTGGCGCGGGTGGAGCGGACGGACTTCCTCTCCCCGATGTGCATCGGCGAGGTGGCCAACGTCAGCGCCGAGATCACCTACACCTCCCGGCACTCCGTGGAGGTCCAGGTCAACGTCATGTCCGAAAACATTTTAACAGGTGGGTGGCTGTCCCAAAACTCCAGGAATAACTGTCAAAAGACGAGAGCTTGTGGCGGTGACCCTGCCCTCCACCCACCATCACTGGCAGCATCAGGCAGAGGGGACATCTTGCCTTTTTTGAAAGCGCTGGGGGCAGCGGGAGGGGCGGCGCTGGGAGGGGAAGCCAAGCAGCCTCCCTGGGGATTACAGCCCCATGGATCGTTTTTAAGAAAGAATGGAAAAATCTGCTGTTAACTCCTCCTCTCTAATTTGCTGCCCGTGGCTGCCTTGGCCTGAAAAAGGCCCTTTTCCTGCCGTTGCTGTGGCAACCGGCTCCGCTTGCCCAGATGCCTTCCCAAAAGCGTGTTGTCACATCCGCTCCGAGCCAAAGCCCGGCAGGAGCCGGCAGGGCAGGGAGCAGCATCTCCAGCCTCTGCCCAGCCCCGTGCCGGCTGCGGGGAAAGAGCTGCTGGCCTGGCGTGGTCACCCTCTGCCCCTCTCTCCTCCAGGGGCAAAGAAGGTGACGAACAAGGCGACGCTGTGGTACGTGCCGCTGTCCCTAAAGAACGTCAACAAGGTCGTTGAGGTTCCCCCCATCCAGGTAGGACGGCTCGCTTTGCTCCCCTCAAACCAGAGCTCACCATCTCCAGGGAACAGCGCTAACCTGGCCCCGTTGGCACCCCCAGCTGTGCCAGAGGCTTTGCCGACCCCATTCTTACCACCCTTTCCTTCCAGTATGCGAGAAAGGAGCAGGAGGACGAGGGGAAAAAGCGTTACGAGGAGCAAAAGCTGGATCGGCTGGAAACTAAGCAGAGAAACGGCGACGTGATCTTCCCCGTCATCAACCCAGGTAACACCGTGGGTGGCACGAGGCCTGTGGAAATGGCTCCGCCGTGCTGGGAGGCCGAATTGGTCCCCAGGGCAATTCTGGCCATCCCCTGGCACCCAGGGCTGTGAGCACACGCTCCGAAACACTGCGTTGGGGCTGGTATTTTGGAGCCACGGTGCATGGGTGGAGGGGGAGCTGGGTGGGTGCCTGTGATCCCCTCCTTGGCCTGGGTGGGATCTCCTCTGCTGAAACACGGTTCCTGCCATGACTCCTTGCGTTCCTCGTGCGCTCTGGGACAGCAGGAGTTAGTTTTGCTCAGCGTAGGGTGAACGCAAGCGTTGGGCGAGGGTTTTGCATGCTTCAGCTGCAGCCCCTCTCTGGAAGTCAGATTTTAGCAAGAAGTTCATCGGCCGGTGTTTGAAGGGGAGGATGAGCTATGGGGAGGAGCTGGGGGGTCACGCTCTTCTTGAGGGATTGCTGGGGATCTTTTTCTACCAAAAGCATTGCCCTGGCTTCTGGAAATGTGGTGGTGATGCTGATGCATGCTGAGCAGCTGTGGCCTTCAGGACCAGCCGTGGTCCTGGGGCAGAGGCGAGGGGATCGCTGTGGGGGGTTGATGCAGGATGGAAGTTGCTCAAATGCTTTTTTTTCCCCCTCTGTTCTCCCTGCTCACAGATAGGCAGACGAAAGGTAAGGCTCCGCGGGTGCTGCCGTGCGGGTGTCCTCCCCGGGGAGGCCATGACGAGCGGTTTGGGGGCTCAGTTGGCTTTTCCCTGCGCTAACTGCCTTTAGCATCTCTTGTTAGATGGAAAACACAGCCGCTCCTGAGAGCAGTTTTCCTCTGTCAGCAGTCAGAACTTCTGATTTCTGTTGTCTGGATTTAGTGGCGTGTGAGATGTCACCAGCATGTCCCAGGGCTGGGGAGCATGGGGGCTGAGGTCTTCTTGCCGAGGGGAAAGGGTGGCTCTTTGGAGACGCTGCTCAGTGGCAGGTTTGGGGAGATTTGTCTGTGGCTGGTGGCCTGAGGAGGCAAAGTGTTACAGCCACGTGTCCGTCCAGTTCATTCCTGGTTGCTCTTGGGCTCTTGAAAGCTTTAAAAGAAGAAACGAGCTGAGCTGGAATAAAATTGGTGGGTGGGCATTAGAAGGAGGTGGCAACCCATCAGGTGGTGAATAGCCTCTGCTTTTGGGACTTCTTGGGGCTGATCTAAACATTAGTTTGAACATACTTCAGCTTTGCACAAGCCAATCCCGCGTCTTCTTCCTTCGAGCAGTTTAAGGCAGGGGCATACGGTGCCAGCCGAGCAGTTCTGACCAGTTTGTTCTTTCTCTGCCCAGAGCCACACACCGTCGGCTACAGCCAGTCCAGCCTGATCCACCTGGTGGGACCGTCGGACTGCACGCTGCTGGGCTTCGTGCACGGAGGTGAGCGAGCGCCGCCCCGCTCAGCGGCTGGGCTGGCTATTCCCCGGAGCAGAAGGGTGGTTTGAGAGCGACTCGGGCATCTCAGTGTTTTTGGGAGGCGGGCTCTGCCTCTGGAGGTGCACAGGCCCGTTTCCATCGCCTGTAAGGTTCAGCGATGCTTCAGCTGAGACAAACCCTTCATCTTTTTCTATGCTTGAAAAAGGTCCCGAAAACTGATGTACTTGAACTGTAAATCCTACAATTTTTTTCATCACCTCTTAAATTGCAAATCTTGGACTATAAATACCCAGCGTACAATGACTCCAATCTGCCAGAGTAATTTCTTTTTGGCTGGCAGCACCTGTGGGGTGCAGGGCAGGGTGGATGTGTGTGGCGTGAGCCCGGGGAGAGACACGTTCACCGAGGGCTGGGGTGAGGCTGGATGCTGCTTAATTATATCCTTTGAAACAAGACAAACAAGCAATGTGGCTCGGCTCCTTCCAAGCAGGAGATTTGTAGGACTGATCTTGCCTTGCAAGGCTGAGGTTTGCCCAAAGAAATTTGGGAGAGCCAGAGCTGGCCTAAATCTTAAGCCCAGTTTTGTGAGGATGTCACCCTGATGGTGCTCTTGACCGGAGTCTTTGTGCTGGGGGTTTCCTGCAGTTTGGATTCAGTCTCTGGTCTGACTCCTCGGTGTAGCTTTGGTTGTGCAAAGGCCTTAACAAGCTACACATGGCTTTTTCCCAAATCCCACCTGCTTCCCTGAGACAGGACCCTCTGCCTCCCCCCCCCAGGTGTCACCATGAAGCTGATGGACGAGGTTGCTGGGATCGTGGCTGCCCGCCACTGCAAGACCAACATTGTCACCGCCTCGGTGGATGCCATCAACTTCCACGAGAAGATCAAAAAAGGTACCCGGGTGTGGTGGTGGGCGCTTTGCTCTCCCGCTGTGCGACGTCCTGGCTCCCCTGGGACACCCAGGGACTAAATTTCTCTGCCAGTTAGACTTGTCCTGTGCCAAGAAGTTCTCCTTAAGAGGTGGCTTAAGCATAAAACAAGCAGGACCCCTCGCTCCCTTCCTCTGAGCAGATGCAGGGACCATCTGCTTACCCGGCCCCTCTCCGCTTCCCAGGCAGCGTCATCACCATCTCGGGGCGCATGACCTTCACGAGCAATAAATCCATGGAAATCGAAGTTTTTGTGGATGCTGACCCGTTCGTGGACGAGTCTCGGGGTCGGTACCGTGCTGTCAGCGCCTTCTTCACCTACGTCTCCCTCAGCAAGGAGGGGAAGCCCCTGCCCGTCCCACAGCTGCTGGTAAGAGCTCTCCCCACGGGGCTGCGAGCCCCTCTCCTGCACCTCCGGAGGCAGACCCCAGCCACCTTTTCTGTCCAACAAATCCTTTTGCCTTGAATTATTTAGCAAAAAAAAAAAAAAATAGGGGCATGAACAAGCCTTTCAGGTCAGGCATCAGGTTTTTTATTTGATTTCTTCTGAATATTGCCAATGTGGAGGCTGGGTGGGGGGGTGTGTTCCTTTCTCGTGGTTGAGGACAGGCTGTGTGCAGGCTCTGCAGCTGGAGGTGTCCCCCCCGTCCCCCATCTCTGTCCCCACCCCGTCCCTCCTGCCTGTTCCTCGCTCTGCGGGTCCCAGCAGGGCTCTGCAGACACGGGACACAGGCTGGGGGCTGTTTCTTCATTAGAATCCTAGAATCATCTAGGCTGGAAGGGACCTTAAAGATCATCTAGTCCAACCATCAACCTAACTCTGACAAAAAATAAGTAAGAAATTAGCAATGAAAAAAATCACTAAACCATATTCCTGAGGACCATGTCAACCCGTCTTTTGAACACCTCCAGGGATGGTGCCTCAACCACTTCCCTGGGCAGCAAGGCTTGATAACCCTTTCCGTGAAGAAATTTTCCCTAATCTCCAATCTAAACCTCCCCTGGCGCAACTGGAGGCCATTTCCCCTTGTCCTATCTCCTGTGACTTGGGAGACGAGACCGACCCCCGCTTCTCTACACCCCCCTTCAGGTAGTTACAGAGTGTGAGAAGGTCTCCCCTCAGCCTCCTCTTCCTCAGACTGAACACCCCCAGCTCCCTCAGCCTCTCCTCATCAGACTTACTCTCCAGACCCCTCACCAGCTCCGTTGCCCTTCTCTGGACCCGCTCTAGCCCCTCAATGTCTTTTCTTTTTTGTGGTGAAGGGCCCAAAACTGGACACAGTAGTTCATCAGTAGTTCATCTCGCACAGGTCTCCTCCCGCTTTGTGCTCCCCTGAGTGTTGTGTCACCTAATTACACACCCGCTGTCAAAACACCCATTTAACGGGGGCGCAGGTTTTCTTCTCCGTGCGGGGAGGAGCGTTTCCCTCCTGCACCCACCGGCAGCGCGCGGGGGGAGAGCTAACACCGGTGCCTTGGCTTTTCTTTCCGTGCCCGCCAGACGGAGACGGAGGATGAGAAGCGGCGCTTCGAGGAAGGGAAGGGCAGGTACCTCCAGACGAAAGCCAAGCGGCAGGCGCAGATGCAGCAGGCTGCCCAGCACTGATCCCGCCCCGCTCCCGCCGCCTTCGCCCGCCAGACCTCCCGGTTCCCCGTTAAATGTCGTCACCGGGCCCTGCGCCTTCGCCCGCCCCAGCCTGTCGCCGTCGGTGCGGCCGCTTCGCTGCTCATCGGTTTAGCGCCGTAAACCTTGTGCTTTAGGTGGCTTAAGCGCCCTAAAAGGCTCCGGGAGCCTTCCCGGTCGCTCGCCGTTCACCCCCTGGAGCCCCTCTTTTCACCGTTCAGTCCCGTAAACGGAGCTCCCGCCTGTGCCGCAGCGGGGCAGAGGCACGTGGCGGCACGAGGGACGCGCGAGGCCGCGAAGTCTTTGTGATGTTGTGTTAAAAGTGGCCGGTAAGTCCTAAAACCGCAGACCAAAGCTTTACGTACGATGCTGGCGAGGGGGAGCGCGCCCCGGTATCGTACCGAATGTCTGGGACCGTTCCGTTGACATCTCTAGGTAGTTTCTCTGTGCACATCTAAGTTATTTCAGGATTCCTGTGGCATAAATAAAGTCTGTTGTCGTTGACCAAAATAAAACGCGTGATGCCCTTTTCTTTTTTTTTTTTTTATTGTTTCCAGTAGCAGCGATTTATTCCAAGGCTTTATCCCAAGGAACCGTGAAGCTCCTCTCCCCTCCCGTGTTTTTAAGACCGCCTGCCCCGTTCCCTGGGATTCCCAAAACGGTACCCTCCGGTGTGGATCCCGACTCCGCCGCCCCCCTGGCTGCCCCGGTACCGCTGTCGCCGGGGCCCGGTGCGGGCCGTGCTGGGCCGCAGGGCCAGGCCCCGGCGGGTGATGAGGGGCTCCCGGGAACGGCGCCTTTGCCCCTGGGAGGGGCGGTTCCCTTTGTCATATTAAACAACAACGAAAGGCAAAGCCAGCCGCGGCTGAGGCGCCCCTCCGGGCTCCGGCAGCGCTCCCCGCTCCCACCGGCGGCCGCCATTGCGGCGTCGCTTCCGGGAACTACTCGCGCCTGCGCGGGGCCCAACTCTCGCGAGAGCGGCGCCGCTCCCAGAGCCCCCTGCGCCTGCGCGGGGCGGAGCTCTCGCGAGAGCGGCGCCGCCGTTTCCCAGGCGACGCGGGCGGGGCGGGCGCCGCCATGATGGCGGCGGCGGCGGCGGCGGCGGCGGGTCCGCGGCGGGGGCGGCTGGGCCGGGAGGCCCGGGCCAGCCTGGCCGCTTTCCTGCTGGGCGCCTCGGTGGCGGCGCTGCCGGTGGCGCTGGGCTCCCCCCCGGCTCTGCTGGCCTCCCCCGGCCTGCGCGGCCGCCTGGCGCTCGCTCTACACGTGGCGGGCGTTAACGCGGCGCTGCTGCTGCTCTACCCGCGGCCGCTCTACAAGGTGCGGGGGGGGACACCCCGGGGGAGCGGGCCCGAGGGGTGGCGGGGCGGTGGAGGAGCCGGGGGAACGCCCCCCGGCGCGTGAGGTGAGGCCCCCGGGGGGTGGCGGTCGGGGGATGCCAGGCCCGGGGGATGCCAGGCCTGGGGGGGGGGTCCTGGCCCAGGGGATGCCAGGCCCGGGGGGTCCCGGCCCGGCCTGGCATCTCTCTCCTCTCCCTCTGCTTCCAGATCGCCGTCCGGGCCTGCTTCCTGGGCTTCGCCTTCGGCTGCGGGCTGCTGCTCAGCGCCGGCCGCTCCGCCTGGCGCCATTTCGGCTGGTAAGGGCCGGGCCGGGGGAGCCGGGGGGCTGCCGTGGCCCCCGGCCCTGCCCAGCGCTCCCTCCTTCCTCCCGCAGGTACATGTGCTCCCTCTCCCTCTTCCACTACTCGGAGTACCTGGTGACGGCCATCAACAACCCCCGCAGCCTCTCGCTGGACTCCTTCCTCCTCAACCACAGCTTCGAGTACAACCTGGCCGCCCTCTCCTCCTGGGTGGAGTTCACGCTGGAGAAGCTCCTCTTCCCAGGTTTGGCCGCCCTGCCCTTCCCCAGTGCCCACCCTCCCGCCTTGCCATCCCCTGGCTAGTGCCGGCTGCGGGGGGCTCGCCCAGGGCCCACCCGTCTGGTAGCAAAGTGCTGGTGATCCCTGCTTAGCTGACCCGGGCTGGCAGCGGAGGAGGGCTTTGATGTGGCCTTAATCTCTCAGTGCTCAAAGCCTCTTGGTTTCAGTCTCGGGGGGAGCGCTCCCTTGCCCTGGCGTGCCGGGCCGGCTGTGCCACGTAGCTGGTCTTCAGCCCTTTTGTGGCTGCATCTTTCGAGCTGCTTTGGTGGTACAAAGAATGATGCTCCGGTTACATCTGGGCGTCTTCTTTTGAGCTGGGTTAAAATCTAATCGGCAAAACCTTGTTGCTCTTTGCCCAATCTGGGGTGCTTGCTTTCTGGGGGGAGAGGGGACCTGCTCTTCCCCACTTTGTGGGCTGTGGAGCTCCCTGCGTCCGGGCGAGCGCATCCGCTCGGCTGTGCTTTACCTTGGCTTTACTCTACGCCGTAAAGCCGGGCTTTGGTGCCGGGTTCCCCTTGGGGCGATGTGCCATGAGGACCTACAGCCGCCGTGTCGGGGTGATTCCGTGGCACGGGACGCTCTTTTTTATTTGTGTTGGTGGTGGGACGGCAGCGCGTGGAACGCTGGCTGCGTTTTACACGTTGTTGAGGTGGGGAGGGGGCAGCCCAGCCAGCGACCCAAACCCCCCCCGCCCCGTGACCCCTCGCACCGCGAGTGTGACCTGTGCAAACCTGTTGTGACCCATCCTTATTCACTTGCAGAGCTGAAGCAGATCACCTGGCTGAGTACTGTAGGGTTGTTGATGGTGATCTTTGGGGATTGTCTGAGGAAAGCGGCCATGCTCACAGCTGGCTCCAACTTCAACCATATTGTTCAGAATGAGAAATCGGATACTCATACTTTGGTGACAAGTGGGGTGTATGGGTGGTTCCGGCACCCGTCTTACGTGGGATGGTTTTACTGGAGTATTGGAACACAGGTACCGTATACAACACGCTCAGATACTTCTGTCTTATAACCTGGGTCTTTCTTCATGCTGCCCCACTCCTGTCAGGGGATGCAAACCGTGGGGCAGCAGCAGGGGTGGCCTGGGCATGGATTTTGAACCCCTCCTGCCTCTCACCGGCACGTGGTGGGTCAGGAAACACCAAGTGCTCTGCCCTGCACGATCTTTGGGAAGATCCCATCGCCTTAATTTTCTGTGTGGAGTAGGCAGAGACGGCGGGGCTGGGGCTTGAGCCAGAATGTCCTCAGAGGCTCAGGGTGCAATCTGCTGCTAGCCTAAAGCTGGTGTCCAGAGTTTTCTTGCATCCCTGTGGCCAAAATGCCTTCTGTAAGCGGTCAGACTCAGCCTCGCTCCTGCCAAATACCAGTCCCGTGCCAGGCTGGCAAAGAAAACTCCCTCTAAGGGTGCCCAGGGCCCCGGCTAGAGGGTAAACTGGAAGCCAGCTGCAGTGGAGCTGTAACCCTGCACTGCCTTAGCCACGTTCTTCTCGTGGTTGGCATTTGGGTTTGTTTCTCTGGAGACAGACTGTAAAGACTGAATGGGCAGCAGCGTGGCCACGCACGGGCTCTCTAGAGCTGGGGTGCTGCTCTTAGCCAGGGCAGCAGGAGCTGGCAGCTGCCTTCAGGCCACTTTCTTCTCCATAAGCGCTAATTTCTCCCCGGAATGAAATTCCACAAAAGGTGCTGGGATCTTGTCTTGTCTTTGGAGAGCGTTGAGACCTCATGGCAAATTTAATGAAGGGTGATTAGCCGGTGGGGGCGGGGGGCGGCCTGGGTGTCTGTGGGGGGCGAGGGGGACGCTGACAGCCGGTGTCTGTTCGCAGGTGTTACTCTGCAATCCCATCTGCGTGGTGGGCTACGCGCTGGCCTCCTGGCGCTTCTTCAGGGAGCGGATCGAGGAGGAGGAGATCACGCTCATTCACTTCTTTGGCGAAGAGTACCTGGAGTACAAAAGGAAGGTGCCATCGGGTCTCCCTTTTATTAAAGGAGTCAAAGTGGAACTGTAACGTGGGCAATAACCGGACTGGCCGAGTGAACGCCCCAGCTCCAGGCGCCGCGGGGCGAAGGGACGGTGTGTGGTGCCGGGAGTAACCCATTGGTACCTCCCGGCTGCCCAGGAGGAGCTGGCGGGGGGCTGTGGAGCTGGGGGCCTGCCGGGTCACTAGCAGATCAGAAGCTCGTTTGTCCTCCTTGAGATAATTCCTTCGTTGCACATTCAGGGATCTTCCAGATAACTTAGCCTGTAGCGACCCTAAAGAGAATCGAACCCTCCTGCCTGCAGCAGCTGGATTGTTCTGAGACGCCTCTGGACCGGTTCTTCCTGAGAACGGCTCTGCCCACCCGCCCCCGTGCAGGAAAGGTGCCCGTCAGCAGATTGTTCCTGTGGCGTAATTCGATTTTAAAGCTTTTTGACCTTGGGAGCCGGGCAGCGCGGCTTTAATCTCTTTATTCTGCGAGCTGGTGCCGGGGCAGCTCGCAGGAGCAGGGCTGCAGCTCTCGGGGTGCAGGGGCTGCCTACCCCCTGCTTGCACCGGGGCCGGCAGCGCGGCAGCCATCGGTTCCCCCCCGGTGTTACCGTTCTCGGGGAGCCTTTTCCGCTCGGCTCTGTGAGACGCGGCGGGAGAGCGAGCTGCTGCCTCCTCCCTCGGCCGCTGCCGTCAGTTCAGGAGTCACCCTTCCAGCCGCTGCCTTCCCGAGCCTCCCCGGCCACCACCTCTTCCCTCTTCCCGCCTCCAAATCGCGCTGCTTCCTACTGTGCCAGGCTGCCTCCCTCCTGCAGAGATCCCAGGGTTTTTGGGCTGAGAAAGAACCGCAGCTGCCGGGTTTGCCGAGGGCTTTAGCGCTCGAGATCCCTCCCTGCTCTGCCGGGTGAAACCTGGGATCTCGGCTGGACCAGGAGGTGCTTCTTAGGGAGATTCTGCGGCCGGGGCCGACAGTTTGGCTAGCTAATGCTATTTTAAACCTTGCCATTTTGGAAATGGTTCCTACTGGAGCTTTGTGGTATAACTTATTCTGTCGTTATATACCAAAGAGGTTCACTGTTTTCTTGAGTTTTAGGTTATTCTTCCTAGCTGGAATGGAAAGGAGTTGCTTGTCAGTTCACGCTTCGGGCTTGTGGTGTTCCTTGGGGAAGGTGCTGCGGAACGGCTCAGGAATGGGGGCACTGATGGAAATTGCTTTAGTTTTGGTCTTTTTTTATATAAAAAAAACCAACAAAAAAAAATTTCCAACTTCTGTGTGGTGGTTATTTGGAGATCTCTTGAGGTGCTGGTGACATCATGGGAATGGGAATCCTTACTTCTACAATTCCCAGTGGGTTTTTGGTCCAGCCCAGTACTGTGTTGAAGCAGGATGGTGACTCGAGGGGCTGTGTGGCCACCGAGATGGGGCGAATTCTCCCTCTCCCCTCGCTTCACCCGCGCAGAGCCCGTCCTCCAGCAGGCTAGCTTTGTGTTGCAGTGTTCTGTGCAGAGCATCAGCCTAAGGGCTTTGCCTGCAATTTGTCTTTTACCCAGTGTGTTTTTAACTTGGGAGAAAAGAGCAAATGTGACGATACACCAGCTGGAGAGCGCTGGTTTCTCTGCGCAGTCACTCGTTGGCTCCTGCTCGGGCTTTTCTGTGGCTCCAGCTCACATCCTTGTGGAAACTGCGACCGGCTGTTGCAGCCGATGTCCCTGACCTGCCGTTGTAGCCGACGTGCCTCAGGCAAGTTAAAAATTAACTTAATTTTTTTTTTTTTTTTGTTGTTGAAGGCATTAACATTTCTGCTGTGAACTTGCACAACTGCACTTCAAAACAAACAAAGCAAGCGATCGCCGCTGGGGTTTGGCGTGAGCTGATGACGGAAACTAAGCTTTATTTTCCGGTTATTCTGTGTAGTGGGTGCACCTCAGTGCTAACTGGTGAGAGCACGCCAGCGTTGGCTCCCACCCCATTCCAGGGGCAGGCTCTGCCCGAGGCGGGACGCGCTGGCACCAAAGGAAAGGGGTGAACTTCACCGACAGCCAAACCTCCACAGCCCTCTCCCAGCTTTGGGGATCAGCACCTTCTCCTCACCTTTTACTTTACTGGAAGCTGGATGAGGAGAGGGGAGCTCGCCGGGGCTAGGGAAGGCGGCTGAGCCTTTGGTGACGAGCTGGACTCAGCTGTCACAGCCTGCCCTGCTGGGGTCTGCAGGATTTTCGATGGCCCAGGCACACGGGGAATAGAGCCCCCCCGTTCCAGTCCCCTGCCTGCCTTTTGGCTCCGCTGTTGGCGGTTCACAGCACACTCTGAGACCCTGCCGTGAGCTCCTGGCTCTACCCTGCACCAGGGTTTGCTGAGGGTTTTCTTTTTTCCCCATTTTTGCAAACTTTGTGTTTTTAAGAGCAACTGGATGCCCCGGAGCTGCAGAACCAGGCAGACACGTGTGCTTGCGCCCTTTTATTTCACTTTAACACACAAGAGGGAGAGAATAAAGACAATTACTTTTTCAGACAAACAAAGTCGCCCAGAGGCAGGCTTTTGGTACGCTGCAGTCACCGTGTGCCTGGGCCGTGTCTTCCTGCCCTCGCTCGTGGCACAAGGCAAGAGGAGCTGGTTGACAATGGCTTTTGGGCACCAACTGGCTTCGTGCGCTCGGTGTCGGGCTCTACGGTGCGAGCTCTTTCCGGGCAGTGCCCTCGGCCCCGTTTTTCTGCTGCCCCCTGCAGCTGTCTCTGCTTTGTGGGGAGGGGTCTCCGGGGGCACCGCTGGACTCGCAGCCCTCCCCGGGGCTGGCCGGAGCCCCCTCCTTGCCACCGGGCGAGGCGTCCCTGGGGAAGGGAAGGCACCTCGGCAGGGTCAGTGGCTGGGAGAGGGCACGGGGGGGAATTTGGCACCCAGGTGCTTGCCGTCGCCTACCTTGGTGCCCCTTCGCTGTCGTCACAGATCTTGAGCAGCATCGGTGCCTGTTCCTCCTTGGGCTCCCGGGGCTCCTGCAGCCTGCGGCGGGATGGGCATGAGCCACAGCCGTGTCCCCCCCTGGCCCCAAAAGACACCCCCCCTCCAAACCCCGGCACCTCTCACCTGGGCTCCAGCCGCTCCTTCACCTTGGCGATGGAGCGGACGTAGGGTGCGATCTGCTTGGTGATGGTGGTCAGGCAGCTGTTCTCCTGCCGCAGCTGCAGCAGGTCGTGGAGCTGGGCTGGGGGGCGAGAGGAGCAGGCTGTGGCCACGGCAGACCCCCCCTGCAGCAGCCACGGGGGGGGGCTCGGGGCTGGGGGAACGGGGTCACCGATACCTTCATAGATCTCCTGCTCGTTTGCCACCCGCTGGTACGTCTCCTCCCAGACCTGGAAGGGGGACAGGGAGCCGGGCAGCGTGCCGTGGCGTGGCACGGGGGGGACCCTGCTCTGGTGGGACGCGCTGGCCGTACCTCCTCGAAGACGCTGCGCATCATCTCCACGGCGGAGTAGTGAGCCGCGATCTGCACGTCCATCTGCAGGGACTTCTGCAGGATCTCACTCATGATCTCCGTCTTGATGAGCGAGTGGTGCTTGGTGAGGTCACGGTGCAGCTCCTGCACCTGGTCCTTCAGGCCCTGGATCTCCGTCTGCAGCATCTGCGGGGGTCGAGGGGGCATCGGTGGCATGAGCAGCGCCCCCCATCCCATCCCGTCCCGCCCCATCCCGGCCGGACCCCCGCTCCCTACCCGGTAGGTGTTCTCGTAGTTGCGGCAGTGCTCGGCGAAGGGGGTCTCGCGCCCCTCGGCCAGCAGGACCTTGGTGCTGATGTACCGGTGCATCGTCGGCTTCCGCACCATGGACATTTTATCTCCGGCGGGGGGGCAGCCGGGCACCATGAGGGTCTTGGAGCATTGGCCGCCGGGGATCCTGTGCGGGGAGGGCGACAGCGGCGCGCTGCAGGCGAGCAGCGGCGGGGGCGAGGTGCCAGGGGCCACGGCCGCCGGCTCAGCCCCACCGCCCCTCGCCCCCGGGGAGCCTGGGGACGTGCCAGCCCCACACCTCCCTTCCCTGGCGCACGGGGTCAGTCGGAGGCCCCTTTGCTGCCCCGAAAGTCAGCTTTCTGTAGGCTGCTACTCCCCACGCCCCCGGCTTTGGGACCAGCTGTGGTGGGGAGAAGGCAGGAGCCGAGCTTGGCGCACCCCGGGCTCTGAAGGCAAGGATGCAGCTCGCTCCCTCGCCGCTGGCATCTCCTGGCCCCTTGGTGGGTGCCCGCTGATGCTGCCCCTGCGTCTCCCCCCATTCCACCGCCCCCCCACGCTTCCCACCGCCCCGGCTCTGCTGCCCCACCGCCATCGGTCCTACCGTGCAACGCTGCGCTCCCCCTGCCCGCGTCGGGGCCGGCAGCCCCCAGGAGCTCAGCCGCCCTGCGGTGCCGAGCCCGGCCGGGGGCGAGGAGCGGTGCCCATGGGGCAGCAGCGCCCGTTTGTCCTCTCCGGCCGGGAGCGCCTGGCAGAGCCAGCGTCGCCGTGACATCAACGGGCCTAAATATATCCCGGGTGAGGAACGGCCGGGCAATTCCCTGAAATTCTGATAAAAATAGTGGCGGGCAAAGAGGCTGCGGCACCGCGGGCGTGCGGGCGAGCGGGAGCTGGCCCCGGCACAGCACCCGCGGCAGAGGGGACAGAACTCTCTGGGGACGGCCGGTGGCGGGGGGGCCAGGCTGGGGAGCGGGGTGCTGGCTCGCCCGGGTGCCCCGCTGCCCGCCCCACTTCCCAGAAGTGTCACTTGAAGCCCCCGTGCCTGTCGCTCGTCAGCACAGCTGTGCTCCGCCATGTCCCCGCCGAGGTGACAGGCTCAAGGGCAGCAGCGGGGGCAAGCTTGGCACCGTGGGGGCCCCAGCGGGATGCCCCGGGGGGGGGGTTAGGAGGGAGGGAACGTGTGGCAGGATGTGCCCCCGCTGCGATCCCAGCACCTCACATGTTTGTGCCGGCGATGCCAGGACCCATGGTGCCGGCGCTGCCCACCACGGAGCGGCGGGGGCTGAGCATCAGCAGGGGCTCCAGGCAGCGGGCAAACTCTGCCCGGTACTCGCTGTTGATCTGGGGGGCAAGATGGGGGTGCGTGTGGCTGGGGCCGGGGCAGAGCCAGCCGCCGGGGCTGCCCGTGGGGTGCTATGGGCAGGGGCTCGACCCCAGGCGGGCAGCAGGGCTCTACCTTGCTGGTCTGGGCTGGCCGCAGGCGGTGCGGGAGCTTGACGATCCTCTGCAGCCTCTCCATCAGTTGCTGAAAGGTAGCGGTGCGGTGAGGGGCGCCCAGGACCCTGGCACCACCGCAGGGTGGCACCGGGACCCCCCCCTCCCAGCACTGCGGTGGGGCGCAGCGGTGTCCCCCAGCCCCACGGCGGGATGCTGCCGCCATCCCGCAGCGCTGGCACCACTCACGTAGCCCAGGTCCAGGAACTCGGCTTTGTTGGCGGAGCTCAGGAAGGCTGAGCAGGTCACCAGGTGGACCTGCGTGTGTGTGGGGGGGTCACCATCAGCACCCCGTGGTGCTGGGGCAGCCCGGCTCCTGGGCCAGGGCACCCCTGCCCAGCCTGGGGCCCTACCTGCAGGGTGGGCAGCAGGGAGGCGAGGTGGGCGAGCTGCTCCTTGAACGCCTTCTCCTTCTCCTCGTGCTGGCTGCAGCGGAGCGGGGACATGGCACAGCCCTTACGGGGCACCGGGGAGCCATCCAGCCCCAGGGCACCCCAACACGCCCCGGGATGGAGGGACACCCCCCCCAGGAGGGGGCTCGGTCTGCAGCCCCTCACCTCTGAACGGCTTTCAGGAGCGTCTTCTTCCTCTCAGAGAGCTGCTCCTGCAAATGGTATGGTTGTGTCCTGTGGCTGCTACCCGTCCCACGGCCACCCCGGCCCCCTCCTGCCCCCCCAGCTCTGCCCTGCCCATGCGTTGGGCACCCGTGGGTGCAGGGCACGACGTGCAGGTGGTTGCCCCGCACCTGCATGCGGCCGAAGAGGGAGTTGATGGCTGCCTCCTCCTCGCTGGCGCTGTTGCGCACCTCCTCGATCATGGCCTTGAGGAGGACGATGGCCTCCCGCGTGGAGGTCTGCAGCTCCTTCACGGCCTGCCCGGGGTGGGGGGCAGCAGGGGGGCTGCGGCGCGGTGGGCATCACCACACCCCCGTGCCCCCCCTCCCCGCCACCGAGACCCGCTTGCCCACCATCACTGCCTGGTCCAGCCGCTCGCAGCCCTGCATGTACGCCGTCTCGATGTCGATGCAGTGTGCCCGGCTCTCCCTGTGGGCACGGCCATCAGGGCACGGGATGGGAGGAGGTACAGGGTGGGCACGGGGCCGGGGCTGCTCACCCCTGCATGTCCCTGAAGCAGTTGATGCAGAGCATGGACTTCTTCTCGGTGGAGAACATGATGTAGGGCTCCTCGTGCAGTGCTGCAAGGGACAGGGACATCAGGCAGCCTGGCACGGCACGGCATGGTTCAGCGTGGCAGAGCACAGCGTGGCATGGTGCAGCACATTGCAGCCTGGCACAGCATGGCATGGTTCAGCATGGCATGCCATGGTGCAGCACATTGCAGCCTGGCAGGGCACGGCATGGCACGGTTCAGCGTGGCAGAGCACAGCATGGCATGGTACAGCACATTGCAGCCTGGCACGGCATGGCATGGCATGGTGCAGCATGGTATGGTGCAGGACATTGCAGCCTGGTTCAGCATGGCAGAGCACAGCATAGCACGGCATGGCATGGTGCAGCATGGCATTGTGCAACACATTGCAGCCTGGCAGGGCACGGCATGGCACGGTTCAGCGTGGCAGAGCACAGCATGGCATGGTACAGCACATTGCAGCCTGGCACGGCATGGCATGGCATGGTGCAGCATGGCAGAGCACAGCACAGCATGACATGGTGCAGCACACTGCAGCCTGGCAGGGCATGGCATGGCATAGTTCAGCACGGCATAGTTCAGCATGGCATGCTTCAGCACATTGCAGCCTGGCACGGCATGGCATGGTATGGTTCAGCATGGCAGAGCACAACATGGCACAGCATGGCATGGTGCAGCATGGCAGAGCACAGCACAGCATGGCATGGTGCAGCACATTACAGCCTTGCACGGCATGGCATGGCATAGTTCGGCATGGCATGGTTCAGCATGGCATGGTGCAGCACATTGCAGCCTGGCATGGCACGGCATGGCATGGTTCAGCATGGCATGGTGCAGCACATTTCAGCCTGGCATGGCATGGCAGGGTTCAGCATGGCATGGTGCAGCACATTGCAGCTTGGCAGGGCACAGCGTGGCACGGTTCAGCATGGCAGAGCACAGCACAGCATGGCATGGTGCAGCACACTGCAGCCTGGCACGGCATGGTATAGTTCGGCATGGCATGGTGCAGCACATTGCAGCCTGGCACAGCATGGCATGGCATGGTTCAGCGTGGCAGAGCACAGTATGGCATGGCATGGTGCAGCATGGCATTGTGCAACACATTGCAGCCTGGCAGGGCACGGCATGGCACGGTTCAGCGTGGCAGAGCACAGCACAGCATGGCATGGTGCAGCACATTACAGACTGGCATGGCATGGCATGGTGCAGCACACTGCAGCCTGGCACGGCATGGCATGGTTCAGCGTGGCAGAACACAGCATGGCATGGTGCAGCATGGTATGGTGCAGCACACTGCAGCCTGGCAGGGCACGGCATGGCATGGTTCAGCGTGGCAGAGCACAGCAGGGCACGGCATGGCAGAGCATGGCATGGCATGGTGCAGCGTGGCACGATATGGCACGGCACTCACGGCACTTCTTGTGGATGTCCTTGGTGCGCTTGGAGAGGGAGACGATCTCATGGCGGGCGAACATCTTGGCGCGGTGGGTCTCCTCGCGGCACGGGGCGCAGAGGGGCTGCCCGCAGGTGTTGCAGAAATACATGGTGTCCAGCTCCTGTGCGGGCAGGGTGGGGGGGGGGGCAGCTGATGGTGGGCACGGCTCCGGCGGGGGTCCCCCTGCCCACACACCCCCTTGCCCTCACCGCCTTGGTACAGCGCCGGTCGCAGTTGGCACACTGCACGTCCTCCTCGCCGTCGGCCGAGCTGTCCACCAGGAACTGCAGGAGCCGGTCCACGGGGGGCAACCCTGTGCCCCCCCTCACCACCGAGGGGTGCCTGCGGGGATGGGACGGGGATGGAGGTGGGATTGGGATGGGGATACCCGCCCAGGGCAGGTGGGGGCAGCTCTGGGGGCACAGGGAGCAGTGCCACGAGGGGCTGCCGGCCGCGTGCCACGTGCCCTGTCCCCCGTGTCCCCCTCCCCGGGCAGGGGGGGGTCCCTTACCCGCAGAGGGGGCAGCGCAGACGGCCGTCGCTGGCGCGGCCCCGCAGGCAGCTGGCGCAGAAGTTGTGGTAGCAGTCGAGCAGGCAGGGGTGCTGGTAGGGCTCGTGGCAGAGCAGGCAGACCAGCGGGTGGCAGTTGGCCTTCTCCAGCTCCGAGCAGGTCCCCAGCGGGGAGAAGATGCCGCCGGCCATCTGCAGGGCGGAGAGTTGGCCACCCCCCCCCGTGCCCCGCTTCACCCCCTGTGCCCGGGGAGCCCCGCTTGGCGCCAGAGCCGTGGCCACCCTGCAAAGGACGGACCCTGCCCCCGGGGCCTGCCAGCGGCCACCTATTTTTAGGTTATGAGCAGCGTGGCACGAGCTGCCCCAAACGCCCCCCTTCCCTCGGGTGGGGGGCAGCAGGGCCGGGTGGGATGGCCCCCGCAGAGGGTTGTCCCCCAGGGAGGGCGTCCCCAGAGCAGGAGCCTCCCCTGGGATGGGGTGTCCCCCTCCAAGGAGCATCCTCTGGGATGGGGTGTCCCCCACCAAGGAGCATCCCCTGCAGCAGAGCGTCCCCCGGAACAGGGGTGGGGGATGCTCCAGGGCTTGGTGTCCCCCCCCAGGAGGGAGCATCCTCCATGATGGGGTGTCCCTTGCCCTGGGGTGTCCCCTATGATGGTGGCAGCCCGGCAGCGAAGGCAGCCCAGTCGCCCCACGTGCTGGGGAGCCCCAGGAGCAGGGTGGGGGGCACCGTGGCCGGGGTGAAGGCTTTACCTCTCCCCGTCTGTCAGCCGGGGGACCGGCCGTGCCGTGCCGTGCCGTGCCGAGCCGTGCCGCTGCTCCCCGTGCGCCGGCTGGAATGAGAGCGATGCCGCGGCGGCAGGGCCCGGCCGCCCCCGTGACGCGGGGCCCCCCTGGCACTGCCGGGCGGCTGCCACGCCACAGCCCAAAAATAGCCCCCAGAGCACTCGGTGGCAGGGGACAGCCCTGTGGGGGTGTGGGGACACCGGATGGCGTGGCCCTGGGGTGCACCTGGGCTGGGGGGGGGGACATGGGCATCCCTGTGCCCTGGTGATGATCCCCAGGGGGTGGGGGTGCACCCCGTGGGCAGTGAGTGGGGTGCAGGGACACGTGCACCCCACAGGCAGTGAGGCACCCTGGGGTTCAGGGGTGCTCCAGCAGGCAGTGATTGGGGTGCAGGGACATGTGCACCCCGCAGGCACCTTGGGGTGCTCCAGAGAGCCCCAACCTCTCAGCCCCCGCCAGATGGATCCCTGGTCCCTGCTGTCCCTGGATGCCCCCAGTCCTCCATCCTCCNGGTGCAGGGACACGTGCACCCCACAGGCAGTGAGGCACCCTGGGGTTCAGGGGTGCTCCAGCAGGCAGTGATTGGGGTGCAGGGACATGTGCACCCCGCAGGCACCTTGGGGTGCTCCAGAGAGCCCCAACCTCTCAGCCCCCGCCAGATGGATCCCTGGTCCCTGCTGTCCCTGGATGCCCCCAGTCCTCCATCCTCCTGATCCCCCAATTCCCTGATCCCCAGTCCCTGCTGGCCACGACCCTCTTATCCCTGGTCCCTGCTGTCCCTGGTCCCCCGATGCTCCCAGCCCTTCAAGCTCCTGATCCCCGGTCCCTGCCAGCCCCGATCCTCTGATCCCTGGCTGCTGTGGCCCCGATCTATTGATCCCCGGTCCCAGCTGGCCCCGATCCCCTGATCCCTGGTCTCTGCTGGCCCTGGTGCCCTGATGCCCCCAGTTCTCCATCCTCCTGATCCCCCAGTTCCCTGATCCCTGGTCCCTGCTGGCCCTGGTCCCCTGATGCCCCCAGTTCTCCATCCTCCTGATCCCCCAGTTCCCTGATCCCCAATCCCTGCTGGCCACCACCCTCTGATCCCTGGTCCCTGCTGGCTCTGGTCCCCCGATGTCCCCAGTCCTCCAACCTCCTGNGGTGCAGGGACACGTGCACCCCACAGGCAGTGAGGCACCCTGGGGTTCAGGGGTGCTCCAGCAGGCAGTGATTGGGGTGCAGGGACATGTGCACCCCGCAGGCACCTTGGGGTGCTCCAGAGAGCCCCAACCTCTCAGCCCCCGCCAGATGGATCCCTGGTCCCTGCTGTCCCTGGATGCCCCCAGTCCTCCATCCTCCCGATCCCCCAATTCCCTGATCCCCAGTCCCTGCTGGCCACGACCCTCTTATCCCTGGTCCCTGCTGTCCCTGGTCCCCCGATGCTCCCAGCCCTTCAAGCTCCTGATCCCCGGTCCCTGCCAGCCCCGATCCTCTGATCCCTGGCTGCTGTGGCCCCGATCTATTGATCCCCGGTCCCAGCTGGCCCCGATCCCCTGATCCCTGGTCCCTGCTGGCCCTGGTGCCCTGATGCCCCCAGTTCTCCATCCTCCTGATCCCCCAGTTCCCTGATCCCTGGTCCCTGCTGGCCCTGGTCCCCTGATGCCCCCAGTTCTCCATCCTCCTGATCCCCCAGTTCCCTGATCCCCAATCCCTGCTGGCCACCACCCTCTGATCCCTGGTCCCTGCTGGCTCTGGTCCCCCGATGTCCCCAGTCCTCCAACCTCCTGATCCCCCAATCCTCTGATCCCTGGCTGCTGCTGGCCCCGATCTATTGATGCCTCATCCCTGCTGGCCCCAATTCCCTGGTCCCAGGTCCCTTGATGCCCCCAGTCCTCCAACCTCCTGATCCCCATTCCCTGGTGGCCACAACCCTCCGATCCCCGGTCCCTGCTGGCCCCGATCCTCTGATCCCTGGCTGCTGCTGGCCCCGATCTATTGATCCCTGGTCCCAGCTGGCCCCGGGACCATCCCCTGATGCCCTCAGTTCTCCATCCTCCTGATCCCCCAGTTCCCTGATCCCTGGTCCCCTGATGCCCCCAGTTCTCCATCCTCCTGATCCCCCAGTTCCCTGGTCCCCTGATGCCCCCAGTCCTCCATCCTCCTGATCCCCCACTTCCCTGATGCCTGGGTCCCTGGTCCCCTGATGCCCCTAGTTCTCCATCCTCCTGATCCCCCAGTTCCCTGATCCCCAGTCCCTGCTGGCCACGACCCTCTGATCCCTGGTCCCCGGATGTCCCCACTCCTCCAACCTCCTGATCCCCCGATCTTGGGATCCCAGGTCCCTTCTGGCCCCAATTCCCTCATCCCTGGTCCCTTCTGGCCCCAATTCCCTCATCCCCGGTCCCCGCTGGCCCCGATCCCCCCATTCCCGGTCCCTCCTCACCCCAATCCCCGCTCCCCGCTCCCTCCATCCTCCCCTCCCCCCCAACCCCTACACCCCCCCGTCCCCTCTCCCTACCGCCCCCCCCCAATTCCCGGTTCCCCGCTCCCCTCCCGCCGCTCCCTCCCGGCCCCGCCCACTTCCCCACGTGGCCACGCCCCCTCCTCCTCCTCCACCCACCAAGCCACGCCCCCTCCCCGCCCCGCCCGCCGCGGCACAGCCAGGCATCACTAAGCGCTGACGGGGGCCGGCCGAAGCGGGGGCGGGAGGTTGGAGGGCGGAAGCCATCGATGCGCTCGGCGGTGGGGTGGTCCGGCCTGCGCGCGGCCGGCCAGTGCGCCTGCGCCCTCCGCCCCCCCCTCCCTTTTTGCCCCTTCGCTGGAGCCGCCATGGCGCCCGTGGTGAGTCTCCGCCGGCGGAGCCTGGCCGGGCTCGGTTCCTCCC
>QJSC01014676.1:865807-896362 GCA_003697955.1 Calidris pygmaea
GTAATGAGGGGGCGTGGCCTAGCGGAGGGGCGGGACCAGGGGGCCTGCGTCACGGGGTGGGCGTGTCGCGGCGGCCGCCATCTTGGCGCGGAGCGGCCTCTCCCGGCGCTGGGCCCCGGTGCCGCCGCCGCCCGGTGCCGCTGCCTCCCGGTATGCGGGGGCCGGCGGCCGGCCGGGAGCTGCTGGAGGAAGCGGAGAACGAGGAGGACGTCTCGGGTAGGCGGCGGGAGGGAGAGCGAGCGGGCGGGTGGGGGGCGCGGCGGCGGCGCCTCCTCCTCCTCCCTCGAGACGCGGTCCGGCGGCGGCAGCGGCAGCCGGTTTCGCCCTTCCGGGGCCCGGCCCGGTGCGGTCTCCGCTGGGTGCTGCTCCTCCGGCTCAGCCCCGTTATCCCGGGGAGGGGGTATGCGCGGAGCCGTTAACGGGCGGCTCCGGGGAGGGGGGTGTGCCCGGGCACGGCGGCCGCTCCTGGCAGCTCCCCGAGGACCGGGCTCGTCCCCGGGCCGGGCTGCGCCCTCCCGGCCCCGGACCACCGCCCGGACACCCCGCCACTGCCGCGGTTTCCTCTCGGGGGCGGCCCGGGGAGCCGCTCCCCCCTCCCGGCTGCAGACCCCCTTCTCCCGCAGGACGGGGCCGGGGGTGGGCTCCCAGCGCTGCCCGGCTCCCGCCCTTCCCGGTGGATTCGGTGGAGCTCAGGCACTCGCCCTGGTGGAGCCTAAACCAGCTTGGAAGTCAAACAGGAGATTGTGTCCCAACGGCTCCGGAGTGTTACTGCTGCATAAGCTCAGAAATTAAAAATAAAAATCCTAATGTAGGCTTTAAAGAAATGCAAAGCCTGGGTGGGGAGAGTGCTGGGACTCGCTGGCGAGCGCTGGGTTTGGGGAGATAACGATGATGGGGAGGTGGGGGGCGTGTGTTGGGGCTGGTGCCTCTCCCCGGGGCTGGGGTCCCGGAGCTGGCGTACACAGCCCGGCCGGGTGCCCGTGGTGCTCCCTGAGCCTGGAGCCGTGGCAGACCGACCTCCTGTGAGCCGTGCCACACGTCTTCCACGCGAGGCCTTCCTCTTCCTCGCTCACCTTCCACCGAATCCATTTAACGAACTCTCCTTAGAGATGGGAAAGGTAAAAGCCAAATGCTCCCTAATTGCCCACGGACCTGGATCAGGAAGAGCGGGCAGCGCCCGGGGGTCTCCCCCTCTCCCGAGGGTGAAGCACAGGCTGCCAGATCCTGGGGTGTTGGTGTGTGAGCAGCAGCAAGGAGCTGGGGTCCTGCTCCAGGGCAGGACCACGTCAGGGCTCCCTGAAGGGGCAACAGTCGGGGAGAGGCCTCCGGGAGAGGCCAGGGAGCCCCGTGTCTGGCCTTAATGCTGCTGCTCAAGTGTGCTCCCCTGGGGGCAAACGTGAACGCCGTCTCCTGTGAGCCCGTGCAGTCCGTCCGCGTGAGCTGTCCCTTTTGTCCTCAGAAGAAGACGATGGGGTGCTGGAAGGACTGGAGGAGTTTTTCGCAGAGGAGCAAGTGGTCTTGCAGAAAAAGAAGAAATCCAAGAAGCTGAAAGATGGCAAAGCTGCCAAAATCAAGAGGAGGAAGAAGGAGGTAATGCTGCATGCTCTCACGCCAGGCTGGGGGTCTCCTCTGCTGGGGTGCAGAGGCAGGCTCCTCACGGAGCTGCTGGCAAGCACCTCTCGGGTGTCTGTGGATGAAAGGTGGGGGTGTTATTGGGGTGTTCCTTTGCTGAGTGGGTGCTCTCCTGGTCCTGGACCCAGAGCCAGGGCATGAGCAGTTCTTGTCCAGCTGGGGTGCTCTGGGGTGGAAATCTGCCCTCTGAGGGGTCTCTGGAGAGTGGCTGGGGGCATGTCGGGTGTGGGGGATGGTAATTTCCATCCCTGTTTGAAGCCCTCCTGCCCGCGCTGCAGTGCAGCACCTCCTTTGCTGTTGTCTCCAGGGGCAGATGGTAAATCTCTCTGGCATGTCCTGTGCCAATGCAGCGTCTGGGGCTCGTGTTTCTGAGGAGGGAGAGGCAAACCACTGCGTTGGGGGCACGACTGAGGCAGGGCTTAGAGGTCTCTGTGGACGGTGATGCTGACTGTGCTTGTCCGGGGCATTTTGCAAGTGAGATAGTTGTAGGGGCTTCTGGGATTTGGCACGTGGAAGGGCTGTTGGGCCTCCTGTAGGAAAACAAAGACAGGGCATCGTGTCCTCGAGGATCAGGCTTTCCTGAGGCTGTGTCTGGCCGGAGCTGTGTGTGCTCTGCCGGGGCACTCGGCTCAGACACGGTGTGGTCCTGGAGCAGGGCTCGCTGCCACGTTGTGCCACGCAGGCTCTGCCTCTTGCTCCCCCATCCCCGGGCAGTGCCAGATGCGAGGACAGGACCAGACGTCTTGTGTGGTGGCCTTTTTGGTGCCTAAATTGCAAATAGGCTGCTGGGAAGGAGGGGCGAACAACGGGGATTCTTCAGCCCCTTCCTTCCCCAGTGGCGCAGTGACTGGGGAGAAGTGCCTTCGCCTGGCACAACCGGGCACATCCCCACCCCTTCCCTTGCCCCACTGGGGCTGGGCGATGCTGCTCTTGTCCAGCCATCGCCGCTGCTCCCCCTGGGATCTGCAGAAACAGATTGGCTTGACGAGGTAGTGCATGAAAGTGCTTCTGCTACTGATGGGAGCGCGATGAGCTGCTGATGTAACAGCGGCGGATTCCGTCCTGCACTCTGTTGCCTGCCAGCCTTTTCGCAGAAGACGTGGCCTGGAGGAAGCTTTTTCCCCCTCCTTCGTGGCCATGGTGATGCTCTTCTTCTGCAGATATCACACAAAGCTGGCTCAGGCCCTGTGCCTCCCCGTGCCTTTTTCGTGGTTGGACACATTTTTTTCCTACACTGCTTTTCTGTGTGTGGGGAAAAATAAAATAAAACCCCCGTGGTATTTTCACCTCTGTTCATTCTCTGTCAGTGCCAGCCTGCCTGAGCCCAGCAGCAACATGTGCGGCTTGTGCTGAGTCTGACTCCTGCCTCATGGGGGGGTGGGGAGAAAATAACAGCCTGAATGTTGAGTGTGCTTGTTTTTTTAATTAATGCTTTGTGTGGGCAGTGTTAACCAACCTCAGTCCCGCCTCTGGGAAGCTGTTCCCTTGCCCATTGAAGCCCATGAGAAGCTGGCGCTGTAGCTGTCAGTAGGCACCGAGCGGCACCTAGGCTGCATTTTGGGAGGATGAGATAAAAGATAGGGGGGCCCTTGAACGGGACTTGCTTTTCCCAACCTCTTATTCCAGGGTTTTGTGGGGTAGGTGGACTTTCCCCCTGCTAGAGGAAGGTGGGAGTGAGGTGCAAGTCTGTGACATGGGGCCAGTGCCTGCACCGTGACTGACTGACACCCTGTAGTCCCCTGTGGTTTGTCACTGGGGCAGGAGTGCTGCTGTGCTGGGCTTGCACGGGATTTTCCCTGCACCAGCTGCAGTGGGACTCGCTTGGTTTGTGACGACGCTGATGGAGCCCTGGAGCAGGAATCGATGCCGCAGGCCCCCGGCAAAAAATCTGCATGAAATAAGCAGGCTGTGGTTTGAACCTCAGCGCATGGAGATGAAGGTCCTTGTCAGCGAAGGGAGCGGAGAGGGGGAATTTCAACCTGTACTGCAGCAGTTACCATGGCAACCAATTATTCCATGCCAAATTACAACTGTTTATAACCCCGCTGAAGGAGCGGCTGGGTTTGCTCTGAACCGAGAAGGGACCAGGACTCCGTGATGGCCGTTGGTTTGGGGCGTTCCGATGGACCCCCGTTACCGGGGCGGCGGCTCCGGGGGGTCCCGGGGAACGGTGGGCGGCGGGGCCGGGCGCTGTCCGCGGTGCTGAAATGAGCGCTGTCCGCGGTGCTGAAGCGGGCGCTGCCTACGGAACTGGAATCAGGGCCGGGCGCTGTCCTCGGTGCTGAACCGGGCTCTCCCCGCGGGGCGTCAGGGAGCGGGATGGAGGGATGCTCTGACACACTTCGACCCCCAGTGCCCCGCCCGCCACTCGTTAGGCTGGTAATGTGGCTGCTGCCGGAGTTGTGCAGTGGGTCACGGGCTCTATCCCGGAAAGAATCCTAAATTCCACCTGGCTGATCTCTCCCCAGCGTGGGGTAGCCATCTGAGGCTGGTCCCTTCTGACTGCTGGGAAGCAGAAAGCGTCCGCCAACCATCCAGCAGGCCCAGATCTTTTTGGAGCGGTTGGCTTGCTGCTGAAGCTGTGTGTGACCAAGTCTGCACTGGAGGTGGGAGGTTTCATGTGGCTGCCTGTCTTGGAAAGTGAGGGAATTCAGCGAGGCTCACCTGACTTACTCTGCTCTCCTGCCTCTCTCAAGACTCTCTGTGCATCCACCAGGACTGTTTTGTGCATGTGACAGCTGAAATCCTCCTGTAGTTAAACAGTTCTACTGCAGCACACAGTGCCCAGCTGGGCAGAAAACACAGTTTGCACTGTGGCAGAAGAACATGACCTTACTTGTGTAAAACCGTAAGCAGACATAAGATGATATGTTGTAGCAATTAAAAACATTGCCTAAACGTTGCCTTTCTGAAAATTTAGGGTCTTTCAGGAGCATTTAGCTGCCTCTCAGAGGCATTGCTCTTTGCTTTACTATGCAGCTATTTTTAATATGCACATTCACTCACTTGGTTTGCTGTCTCCTGGTTTTCTGTTCATGCTGCTGCTCACCAGAACGGTATCTGAACGCTGTGGTGTTGCAGTGTCTGGGCACTTTCAGAGGAGCTCGTTGCGATGTGGAGCAGATCAGGCATCCCTCTGCACGGCTGTGCCTCAGCATTGCTGCTCTTGGCCACCTTGGTGAACAAGTATTGAGACAAAAGCATGAAGGTTCTATTGGATATTCCTTGGCCTATACAAGTTTTTCCAAAACACAGTTTTATCTGTATTACTTGACCACCTTCTCTTTTTTTTCCAGTGCTTCACAGGGCATGGGTTGCCTTGAGTGAGTGGATGTGTTTATAACACTCCTGGAAGGGAGGGAGGGAATGTCTCCACTTACAGGTGGGGCTTTGGGGCAGAAGGTTGGCCAGAGATCACAGAACTGCCCTGAATAAATCCTTCCGGATAAACCAGGGGTTTCCTTCTCTCTGTGTCTCCTGTGATCAGATGCTTCTTGCTGATCCCAAATCTGATTTTCCTGGTGTTTTCCCCCAGAGTAACAGCAGGGTTAGTCGAGGGAGGGCTGACTTTGGTGACGACAGTAGTTGCTTCATGCTGGCTGGGAGGGTTTGTTGGATCAGAGCTGGGAGGGACAGGCCCTGCTCTTTCTCCACTGTCACTTTCCGTTTTAGGGGAGTAATGACGAAATGACAGACAATGAAGAGGAAATTGAGGAGAAATCTGAGAGTGAAGGGAGTGACTATTCCCCCAACAAGAAGAAGAAGAAAAAACTGAAGGACAAGAAGGAGAAAAAGCCGAAACGGAAGAAGAAGGATGAAGAGGAGGACGACAACGAGGATGGAGGTCTAAAGGTACCGAAGATTCCTTTACCCTGAGCTGGTGCTAGAGCATGAGATCTCAGGGGGTGGCCAGGTCCCTGCGAGTTACCTTGTTCAGAGCTGAGCCGTGTTTTCTGGGCAGTCGCCTTGTGCTGGTGGGTAGGTTCCCCTTGTGTGAAGCACAGCAGCGTGAGCAAAGCACTCCCCATTGGGCTGACCGATTTAGCCACACGGCCATGTGCGCTCACGAGTCCTCATGGTACCTTTTGTGGGGCCGAAGCCAGTGTGTTTTACTCTGAGGTTGGAGGCTCAGGTAGTTTGGCTCTTCTGACAAACAGCAGCTTCTCAGCCTGGGTCAGCTTGCCTTCTGGAATTGTCTGCCACCAGTGACAGATTCATGGTATCTGTCCACTGAACTTGGGGACAGAGAGTGGCAGAGTAGCTTGTGCTGAGAGGAAGTGGCCTGGGGGTTTCATGAGACGCTCGTCCTGGGTTTGGTGAGGAGGAGGTTGCAGGTGAGTGACTGGGAGGGGAAAGGTATTTCCCTGTTGTTTATCTTACACGCAGAGGGGAACTGAGTTTCTCGGAGACGTGAACCCTGCCAAGGCTTTGTGTTGTATTCCATGGTACAGGGAGCATTTAGACAGTGACATGTTAATTTGCTTCTTGGAAGTGTGTGAAACATTAGTTTGTTCAGCATTTGTGCACGCTCTGTTTTGTAAATCACAGAAACAAATCCCTGCCTGTGGCTGATTAGGGAGAGCGTTTGATACGGAGCACATGACAGACCCAGCTTTGTGCTGCTCGTCTGCAGAGCCGCGGTCGTTTACGTTAATGATGTCTCTCTGTAAATCTACAGGAGCCCAAGAGCTCAGCCCAGCTGATGGAGGAGTGGGGCCTCGATGATGTAGATTATGTTTTCTCAGAAGAAGATTATCATACTCTGACTAATTACAAGGCTTTCAGCCAGTTCCTCAGGTAGGAAGCTGTGGGTCTGGGTGGGGCCTTGTATGGTGGTTGGGGTTCGGGCATTGCTCAGACAAGTGGCTGAACTTGTGAAATAAATTCTGCTGCGGTGACGCCCGCACCTCTGGGGCATTTCTTGGGCTGAAGTACCAGCACACGCCGAGCACGAGCAGATGCACAGCAAAGCTTTCCTGCTGACCTGTGGTTTTAACCTCTTCCCTGCCCGGCAGGCCTCTGATTGCCAAGAAGAACCCCAAGATCCCCATGTCCAAGATGATGACCGTGCTCGGTGCCAAGTGGCGAGAGTTCAGTGCCAACAACCCCTTCAAGGGCAGCTCAGCAGCGGCGGCCGCGGCGGCTGTGGCTGCAGCTGTAGAGACCGTGGCGGTTGCCCCGCCGCTGGCCGCCAGCCCCCAGCAGCCTGCCGTGCCCACCGTCATCAGGAAGGCTAAGACCAAGGAGGGCAAGGGTAGGTGCCACCCGCGGTGGGCTGCACAGAGGGGCTGCTCTCACCCAGGCTGGAAAAGGTGGCAAAGCTTCAGCAACCCGGGGAGGCCAAGGTAGCACCAGAGACATGTCTGCAGTTCCCATTTCCCTTGCAGAAGTCCTAGAGGTGTCTGTGTTTTCGTGTACCGTGTCAGATCACCCTGGCCACCTCTGGACCTTCTGGACTTTTGGCAGTTTATGGCAATTAATGCTCAACTTCATTCTTATCTCTTAAACAAGTGATGGGGCCGTGTGTTTCTGTGCCGTCTTCTCTCCTGGGGGATTCTGCAGGGTTGTGAAGCCCTCCAGAAACCAGCAGGGTCCTCAGAGTCCAAGCTGAAGAGGAGTTGTAGGTTAGCAAGGCTGGGGCAGAGGTGTGTTGGCAAAGCTGGTGTGGTGTGGCCAGATGAACGTGCACCGTCTGGCAGTCGAGCCAGGTGCTTTGTGTTTGAGGTGGCAAGGAGCTCAGTGACGGAAAGGCACTGGCAGTAAGGCTGCAAGTCTTTCTCAGAAAAAAGGATTTATTCTCCTGGCAGCTGGGTGAAGGGTGACTGTTTTCAAAGCCCTCTTGCAAGGAGTGAGCCAACCGTATAAATCTGCAGTAGCTCCTCTGGAAACAGTCTGGTTTGTATTGAAGGGGCCTCTCACTGTCAGCGTCTTTCTGTTTCTGGTGGCAGATTGGTGCTGCTTTCCCCACGCTTGGAAGGGGCTGTGGAAGCCACTGTAGGAGCTGGACGGTAGTGGGAAAGGGAGGGATCTCCCTTTGTGCCGTGTTCCTCCTCGGGAAGGTTGCTTGTTCCACTTGTGCAGTCCTCAGTTCCTGGTACCTCGAGAGGTTTGGAGTGAATGGCTCTAGTGACCAGGAGAGCAGTTTGAGGCAGCTTTCTTGTGCGGTGGGCTCCTGCCTCTCCGTGGCCGCCTCTTTTCTCCCCACCTTGCAGAGCCCCGAGTCCCTATTTTAGCATTTGCCACCCTGTGGGCTGCGGTCCCTCTCCGGGATCCCTGGGCAGGTGCTTTTCTCCCCCAGTTCTTCACAAGCACTGGGTCTGTTCTTGCAGCCTTTTGCCCCAAAGCAGGTGCTCTGTGGACGGTGCAAGCGGCTGCCCTGCTCCCCGGGGTGCCCAGTGCTCTCCCATCCTCCCTGTAAATCCTGGGGATTTGGGGACGGCTGTTTGTAGAGTACCAAACAAGGCTTCTGTTTCTCCAGGTCCAGGCGTGAAGAAGAAAATCAAGGGTTCCAAAGACGGGAAGAAAAAGGGGAAGGGGAAAAAGATGGCAGGCTTGAAATTCCGGTTTGGAGGAATCCCCAGCAAAAGGAAAAAGGGCTCCTCTGTAAGTGTGCGCTGCCTTTTTCTGCACGGGGCCTTGGGGGCGGGGGGCACAGCGGGGAAATGCCGGGACAAGCTCTCCCCTAGAAGCCCCCTTGAGTAGGGGTGTCACAGCCTGGTTTGTGCGAGGCACCAGGATCCCATCAGCGCATTCATCGTTTTGATAAGAGAACCGTGTCCGGGCTCAGATTTGTGAAGACGTCGTGTCTGAGCACGATTTCTGCTCAAGTCGTGTAACCACGTTTACTCGCAGTGATTAGGTTGGTAATGCCATCATTTCAGATTTCATTTGCGAAGGAATTCTTCAGGGCTTGCACTCCAGCTGAACCGTACGTCAAAGAGAATTATCGAATGCTTTAATTACGTTAGCGCAGCCTGCCTCCGGGCAGCTGGGATCCCGCAGCATAGCCCAGGGGTTCCCAAGCTCCTGCTCTCTCCAGAGCACAGCAGCAGGGCTCTGCTGCACTTTGTGTGCTGGGCTCTTGTCGGCACACGAACATCAGGTGTGTTTTAAAGAATTAGCAGAACATTTCAAAGAATAAATCTCTTAAATATCTGCTGAATAGGGGCGGAACTCTTGTGGGTCTTGATAAAATCCCATTGATCAAAATCCCATTAGTTCACCCTTATTGGACTCTAGCTTTAGTTGACAGAACAGGTTATAAATACCTTTTTGCCTCAGAGGTGGAAGCAGAAGGAGTGATCTGAGGCAGCCACTCCGTCATGGTTTAACCCCAGCCAGCAATTAGGATCACGCAGCCCCTCGCTCGCTCCCCTCCTTCCCCCAGCAGGACAGGGAGAAAAAGGGAAAAAAAAACCCTCATGGGTTGAGGTAAAGGCAGTTTAATAGAACAGTGCTGGAAGAGAAAAGAGTAATAATAATAATGGGAAAGGAATAAACAAAAAAAAAGTGATGCAATACAATTTCTCAGCACTGATGATCGGTTGCCCAGCCTGTCCCGAGCGGTGATTGTGGATCCTGGCCCCTTCAACCCCTGTTTACACACTGAATGTGTGTCTGTGGTGGCATCTTGTCCTGGCTGTGCTCCCTCTCAGCTTCTGTGGGGAGCTGAAAAAGTCCTGGACTCAATATAGGCATAACTTAGCAACCACTAAGACAACATGTGTTATCAAAATTATTCTTCTACTAAATCCAAAACGTAGCAGCTACTGAGAAGAAAATGAGCTCTGTCCCAGCTGAAACCAGGAGGCACTCGCTGCTGCATTTTTTTCAACCACACATCAAGGAAAATTCACCCCGACTCTGGGCGCACCCCGGATCTGCCCACTTGTGTTTCTGGAAGTTACAAAGAGCTTGGGCTGGCTCCTGCAGCTGGAGCGCTGAGCACCCGGTTGGGAGCGTGCAGACGGGGGATTTGCATCCATAAATCCCCGGAATAAGGATTCAGATGTGGTGGCACCGGGTCTGTTCAGCTCCTTTCACGTTGCAAGGAAGGTCAAGCGTGAACGCCTACGTGCAGGCACACAGACGGGCTGGCACGGGTGTCGAGAGAGAGGGAGAGGGAGCAAAGTTCTGCTGGGCGGTGGAGGAGGGGGCCCCTGACTGGCCAGGAGTGGGAGGAGGGGGCTGTCCCCCCATGTGTCTCTGTTTCGGGGCTCTGCACCCAGGGTGGCATTGTCACAGCAGCTCTCAGATGCTGTGCCCTCCCCAGCCTGCCTGGCAGCCAAATCTCTGTGCCAGCGGGGCCGCAGGGGAGACCCAGAACCCACCTCTTGTCGGGGCGGGGGGGCCAGGCAGGGAGTTGACACGTTGATTTATGCCTTTTAAATGTGCTGTGAGGTTTGCTGGGTGATTGCACAGCGACGGGGCTGTGACCTGGGCAAGCTGTCCCTGCGCTGTGCTGAGCAGTGCGGGGTATCGGCCTCGGGCTCTAGCGATAGTCCGGATCCGCGCTGATTGATGGCCTGGCTGGGACATCAATGGGATGGAGGAGATTTCCCCGCTTCCTAACGCCTTGTGACACGCTCCTGTGAACCCTGTCCCTGCCAGCGGCGCGGGTGCCCTGCCACCATCCCTGCTGCTCTGGCTTTCACGGGGAAAGCAGGGTGCCCCGAGGAGCTCAGCCGCTGGGCCGTGATCTCACGTGGGTTTCTGTGGGTCTTTGGGGGTTCGTTCCGCTGCAGAGCGGTGTTTTCTGGGAGCGGGGAACCGGGTAGGGTGGCACTGGGCCCCCATGGTACTGGGAGCTGGAGCAGGGCTCCAGGGAGGGGTGTTCTCTGGGATTGCTGGTGCTGGGACTGTGCGTGCTTTGGTTTTTCCCCTCTACAGAGTGAAGAGGAGGAACGGGAGGAATCCGACTTCGACAGTGCCAGCATCAACAGCTCCTCAGTGCGCTCCGAGTGCTCGGCCGGGCTGGGGAAGAGAGGGAAGAGGAGGAGAAAGAAAAAGAGGAGTAGGCCATCCTTTGTACTCAGTTCCTGTTCTGTTTGGATTTCCCTCTTCTGAAATTTTTGTTTTCCTGGCCCTGGCGGCTCCAGGCTGTGTCTGGCGCTGGCTCGGTGGCAGAGGATGCGGTTGGTTGTGCTTGTCTGTGCGTGTGGAGTAGTGCGAGGTGCTTTGTGGTGTCCAGCCCTGCTGCTGGTGGGCTCGTCCCTGCAGGGGGCAGCGAGCGGGTCCCGCCGTGGGGCACTGGCTTCACCCCCACGGTGCCAGGGGGGGGCAGGACTTCTCCCTCGATCCGCAGTCAGATTTCCTTCTCTCCAGCCACCAGCCACCTCCTGGGGCTCATCTGCCCCCCCCAGCCAGCTCCGTGTCACCACTTGGAGTGGCTTTGGGAGAGCTGTGGTTGCGGTGCTCTGCCCTGCCCTGGCTCACAAAGCCCCCCCTGCCCCCTCTCTTTGCCTGCTCACAGCCCCTGCCACCCCGGGGGGCTGAGCTTTGGGCACTGGGGTGCGTCAGGGGCAGCTGGCACCCTGCCTGCCCGTGGGATCCCGCCAGGATCTGTCCTCTATCTGTCCAGAATTCGTGGGGCTCCCAGGGAAGTGATCTTCTGAGGAGCAGCCCCTGGAGAGCCATGGCTTGTGGCAAGCTCCCAGGGGAGTAGGGCAGGCTGCGGGCGAGAGAGCGTTAAGACGAGGGACTTTTTGTCTGCGTGAGAGGTGCCGTCGGGCAGCGGGCAGGGGGTAGGTCTGTGGTAGTGAGGTAGGAAGAGGAAGGCAGGTGAGCAGCAGTGGAAAGCATCTGTCGGGGTCTGCCGGCGGCTGCGAGGCCACATTTGTGTGCGTGTTCCTTCACCCCTTCCCTCGTGGAGGGCTGCGGGTGGATTCTGCGTGATGGCACCTCCATCGTGCCTGCTGTTGAGAGCAGCCCCCCTGTGCCCAGCTGCCCCAAGCCCTGCTCCGGCTCCCAGTGCCGTCGGGGCCCGGTGCCACCCTGCCTGGCTCCCCACGCCGTCTCTCCTCCTGTGCCACCGCAGGACGTGTCCTTGTTCGGGATGAGATGCTTCAGATCCAGGGGCGCCCTTTGGTTTTTTCGCTTTGCCGACGGGTTTTTGCTTCTGAGAAGTGGAAGGGCAGCTTGTGGGCTGGGGGACGGTCGGGGCGTGATGCTGGCCAGCCTCCCCCGGCGCTCGAGGAGGCAGGGCTGGCCTTCTAGGCTCCACGTCTCGCATGTGAAAGGCATCGATTGCTTCTCCTCCCGGCTCGGTGCTGCAGGAAGGCCCTCGTGCTGGAGCTCGGCAGCTCCTGCCTGTGCTGGAGGAGCAGAAGGTCAGGGGTCTGTGCTGGGAGTTTGAGCTGGGAATTGAGACGAGCCGTTCCGGCGCTTGCAAGGCCTTCTCCATCCCTTCCTCTTCCCATCCACGCTGAGTTGAGAGAGCTCCTGCCCCTGCGCCAGTGAGCACCCAGGAAGAGCAGAGTAGTGCCAGGAGAGGAGTCCTCCTCCTCGGCCGTGTCACCCTTGCATGGAGCGTTTGCAGTTGGTGGCGCTGGTACCCGGGGAGGTTTCTCTGACTGGCCTCCCTTGCAACCTCTCCAGGTTCTGGCATTCTCCATTGAGAGCCTGAAGGAACCAAAGGATGATACAGTGTGGAGAGAGAAAGAGAGACAGAGGTGAGATGATGCTGTGTGCAAAGATGGACTGGTGGTGCTGAGGGACAGAGAGGTAGGGGGATGTAAGAGGAGGGGTCCGAGGCGAAACGCTGTCCTGATTTCCTTAACTGTATCGTAGAGGAGCGAGTGTCCCGTTCCCTCCCGGGAGAGCGGCCGGCTCTGCCGCCCCCCTGACTCTACGCCTGTCCCTTGCTTGCAGTGGAAGAAGGGGACGGCTACGAGACGGACCACCAGGACTACTGCGAGGTGTGCCAGCAGGGAGGGGAGATCATCCTCTGCGACACGTGTCCTCGCGCCTACCACCTCGTCTGCCTGGACCCCGAGCTGGAGAAGGCCCCCGAGGGCAAGTGGAGCTGCCCCCACTGCGTGAGTGGGGTCGGGGGGGCCGCGGGTGAGGGTGGGTGGCTGGTGGAAAGCCTCGGTGTTACATTGGCTGTGCTCCCCCAGGAGAAGGAGGGCATCCAGTGGGAGCCGAAGGAGGAGGAGGAGGAGGAGGAGGAAGGTGGGGAGGAGGAGGAGGATGACCACATGGAGTTCTGCCGGGTGTGTAAGGACGGAGGGGAGCTGCTGTGCTGCGACACCTGCCCCTCCTCCTACCACCTCCACTGCCTGAACCCGCCGCTGCCAGAGATCCCAAACGGTGAATGGCTCTGCCCTCGCTGTACAGTGAGTGTTACCACCATTCCTCCCCCCGTCCCCCCTGCCCACCCCTGCCCGGCCCTGGAGCGGGTCTCCCGGACACCTTTGCCCCTCCACCCTCTGCCCGTGCCCTGCCCTCTGCCGCAGACCCCCTCCCCGGTGGCTCTGGATGGCTCTGCCACCTCCACGGTCTCCCCGTGGGGACTGCTGCTGGCGGCTTCTCTGCTGCTTTGTGGATGGGTCACCAAGCCCCATTTGGTGCATGGAGAGGGACCTTCCTTGCCTGGTGGCCAGGCCAGTCCCCGCAGGGGATGCAGCAGTGTCAGCCGCTTCTCAGCCAGCCTCTGCCCGCCCCGCACACCCTCAGCACCTCCTTTCTGTCTGCCCCCTTAGAAACAGCGAGGCAGTAACTGCCTGGGACCCGGGCTTTGCTTGTGCCCGGGGGCGGTGGTGGTGTTTGAGGGTGAGATAGATGCAGGAAGGGGCTGGGACTGTTCAGGTCACTGGTGAGGGGTCTGGAGCACAAGTCTCATGAGGAGAGGCTGAGGGAGCTGGGGTTGTTCAGCCTGGAGAAGAGGAGGCTGAGGGGAGACCTTCTTGCTCTCTCCAACTCCCTGAAAGGAGGGTGTAGAGAGGTGGGGGTCGGTCTCTTCTCCCAAGTCACAGGCGACAGGACGAGAGGAAACGGCCTCAAGTTACACCAGGGGAGGTTCAGGCTGGATATTGGGAAAAATGTTTTCACCGAAAGGGTTCTCAGCCATCGGAATGGGCTGCCCAGGGAGGTGGTTGAGGCCCCATCCCTGGAGGTGTCCAAAAGACGGGTTGATGTGGTGCTGGGAGATAGGGTTTAGTGATGGTGTTGCTTTTTGTTTGTTGTGTAGGGGTTTATTTTTGTCAAAATTAGGCTGACGGTTGGACAAGAAGATCTTTAAGGTCCCTTCCAACCTAGAAGATTCTGTGATTCTCTTTGCCACGCTTGGCTCCCTGTGGCTGGGGGTGAATCCACTGTCACTCTCTGCCCTGGGCTTTCCCCCTGGCAGCAGCTTTTGCCTGCCTTGCGCTTGGCATCGGGAGACCCTTCCTGCCCCCCTCCCCGCGGCTCCTGGCAGGGACTCAGCTTAAAACTCTGTGCTCTTGGCTGTTTGCTTTTTTTTTTTTTTTTTTCTCCCCAGTGCCCTCCCTTGAAGGGCAAAGTCCAACGCATCCTGCACTGGGCCTGGAAGGAGCCGCCGGTCGCCCCGCTCCCCCCGGCGTTGCCTGCCCCGGACGCGGAGCTGGCTCTTCCCCCCCCGAAGGTGTTGGAGGGGCTCCCGGAGCGCGAGTTCTTCGTGAAGTGGGCAGGGCTGTCCTACTGGCACTGCTCCTGGGTGAAGGAGCTGCAGGTGAGCCAGCGTGGTGTTGGTGTGCCCCCTTCCCCAGCCCCACTGCCCTGCCGCCCAAGGGGTGACCGCGGCTCATCCCCTCCCCACCCCTCGCCGCAGCTGGAGCTCTACCACACCGTGATGTACCGCAACTACCAACGGAAGAACGACATGGACGAGCCACCAGCCTTCGACTACGGCTCCGGGGACGAGGACAGCCAGAGGGAGAAGCGGAAGAACAAAGACCCGCAGTACGCCAAGATGGAGGAGCGGTTCTACCGCTACGGCATCAAGCCCGAGTGGATGATGATCCACCGCATCCTGAACCACAGGTGAGGAGCTGCCTGGGGGGGGGGAACCCGTGAACCGGTCACAGAGAGGTGCCTGCCAGGGTGCCCGAGCCCCCGCTGGTGCTGGTGCTGAGCGATGCTGTTACAAGGCAGGGAGGGAAATGGCAAAGGTGAGCCCTACTGCTCCCCGGGACCCCTGCGAGTTCTGCAGAGGAAGCTTTGGGTTGTGGGTCTGTGCCCTCTGCGGGTTTTCCCTCCGTGCGCAGCTCTCACACCGACAAGTTTCCCTGTTAGCTGAGCCTCTGGGACTGCTGCCGCAGGATTTCTGTGCTTGGCTGAGTTCTCCCCTCCGGGGTTGGGAAGTTCTTGCTGTCCTTCTGCAAAGCCAGAACCTAGAGCTGCTGGAATTTCAGCTGCTGGCTTGTTTGGAAGTCTCTGGTGCCTTGGAGGTTTGCTCCTGAGGCAAAGCCAAGGCCAAAAGTGAATCGATGCCTTATTTTCATTTCTGCTACGGTGCAGGTTAAAAATAGAGATGGGAGATTTTCCCAAAGGTGGATGCACAGAGCTGTTCCGCTCTTCCCCGATGTTTTGTTTGGGTCCCTGTTACAGCCTCATCATTCCATGAATTTCTGCTGCCGCACGGTGATGGGTCTGGCTCCCACTGATTGTGCCCCACGGCTGCGGCCGCTCACCTGAACTGCTTCGGAACGGCAGCCCGGTTCTGTGTGGGTCACTTGTTCCCCTCAGAAACCAGGCAGCCCCTCTGTGCTCCCATCAAAGGGGAGGCAGCAGCAGGGATTTGTGTGTTACATTTTCCCTGAGGGGTACGTTATTCCCACTTACCCCTCCTCATGCTGGGAGGGACAGCGTCTGAGGAGGTGCCCGACTCCTTTACGAAGCCTTGGCGTTTGCTTTTCTATGGAAGAAATTTCCTGCAGTTGAAATGTGCTGTGCAGATGAGTGTGGTTTTGTTTTTGTTGTTTTTTTTTTTTTTTTCACATCAAGCAGCTGGAGACACCTTTTTGTTGAATTTCTACGTTTCACGTGGCGACTTGAAGTTTCAAGTGGCTACTCTGCTTGAAGGCTGCTTGGCAGAAAAGAAATAAAGCTGCCTGGCTAATTTTCATGCGAGCTTTCCATTGTCTACTAATAACGCCAGGGTTTTTTTTTCCCCTGTAGGCATATAATCAGACTCGTTAGTGTGTTTATTCATTCTTCAGCGTAAGCAAAACTTCACAGAGCAGCGAATGCTGCAGAAGAAGGAGGGTGAGGGCTGTTGTTCATCCCGTCCTGGAAAAACAGGAGGATGAGGTTGTTCAGTGGAATGGAAGAGCGGCCTTTAAAGCTTAACGACTTAATAGGCGTTTCTGCCGGGAAGTTTCAATACTTTCTTTGTGTTTTTCTACCTCTGGTTGGGTGTTGTGGTCTGTAGGTAAAAGCAGAGGATGGAGCACGCAGGTTCGTGGAGGCAGGTTATGTCTGGCTGCTTCCCGGGGGGTGAGTGGCATTTAGAATCATAGAATGGTTTGGGTTGGAAGGGACCTCAAAGATCATCGAGTTCCAACCCCACTGCCCTGGGCAGGGACATCTCCCACCAGACCAGGTTGCTCCAAGCCCCATCCAGCCTGGCCTTGAACCTCTCCAGGGATGGGGCAGCCACAACTTCCCTGGGCAACCTGTTCCAGTGTCTCACCACCCTCATAGTAAAAAATTTCTTCCTGATATCTAATCTGAATCTTTTTTCTTCCAATTTAAAACCGTTTCCCCTTGTTCTATCAAGGGGATATTTCACTGATAAGGGTTTTGTGCCCTGTGTTACAGCTTTGATAAGAAGGGAGACATCCATTACCTGATCAAGTGGAAAGACCTGCCCTACGACCAGTGCACCTGGGAGATCGATGAGATAGACATCCCCTACTATGAAAACCTCAAACACCTCTACTGGAACCACAGGTAGGAGCCTGATGGGTGGTGGGGCCGCAGCCGGGCTGCTGCAGCCTGGGAGAGCCAGGGAGCTCTGGAGCTGGGGGACTCGAAGGTGTCCCCTTTTTTGAAGAAACTGGCACTGCTGGCAGGGACCTGTCTTCAGAGAGCAGTGGCCGAGCTCTTTCAGAGAGCTGGCCCTCCTGAAATTGCGTGCCGGGCTGCAGGAAATCCTGCTGTTTTCCAGGAGGAAAATTCCTGTTTTCCAGCCCACGTTCCCCCTCCCCTGTGTTTATTCTGCTGGAATATTCATGGTCTCACTGGGCTTCAGGGCGGCTCCGTGGCGTTGCTGCCTGTCTGTTTTGGGGGGAAAAGCACAGTACTCTGATGGGATTGCTTTTCCTCGTTTTGGATGACGATGTGTGGACTGTTGGGTGGGGAAAATTAACAGTCCGTGAGCTCCTGTGCTAACTGGGCCAGAAAAGCTCCTGTGGGGAACAGGCAGCGGAGTCTGAGAAGCATTTCTGTCCCTGGGGTTGGGGACTGGGAGGGGAAAGCCTGCCTGCCTTCTCCTGATGCGCGCTGGCGGTTGCAGGGAGCTGATGTTGGGGGAGGACACGCGCCCTCTGAAGAAGCTGAACAAGAAAGGGAAAAAGCTGAAAGAGGAGAAGTTGGAAAAACCTCCAGAAACGCCTCTGGTGGATGTGAGTTGGAATGGTGGGGGCAGAAAACGTGTGTGAGCCCAGAGAGAGGGAGGTCTCTCCCCCCCATCCTGTTACGTTTTTCTCCTCTAGTTCCTTCCTGCTTTTTTTTTTTTTTAAAAATTTGAGGCTCTGGGGTGGCTGTGCTGTGCTGGGGACCGTGTCTGCATCTCTTCTGGGGGCTGTTCTGTGTCACAAGGCCAAAGAGGGATGTGCTTGGCCGCAGGGGAAGGAGGGAGAGTTGGTTCTCACGTCGTGTCTCTCTCTCTCTTTTCAGCCCACGGTGAAGTTTGACAAGCAGCCGTGGTACATCGACGCCACGGGAGGCACGCTCCATCCCTACCAGCTGGAAGGGCTAAACTGGCTGAGATTTTCCTGGGCCCAGGGGACAGACACAATCCTGGCCGACGAGATGGGGCTGGGGAAGACCGTGCAGACTATTGTGTTCCTGTATTCCCTGTACAAGGAGGTGAGTGGAGCATCCAGCAGTCCCCGCGGAGGCTTGAGAGCTGCTCTGGGGGCTACGGGGCGAACAGCTTGGACTTTGTTTCCCCGAGCAGGGCCACTCGAAAGGGCCGTATCTGGTCAGCGCCCCTCTCTCCACCATCATCAACTGGGAGCGCGAGTTTGAGATGTGGGCACCCGACTTCTACGTGGTGACCTACACGGGGGACAAAGAAAGCCGGTCGGTCATCCGGGAAAATGAGTTTTCTTTTGAAGACAACGCCATCCGGAGCGGAAAGAAGGTCTTCCGGATGAAGGTGGGAGCTAAGGCTGTGTCCTGCTTTTAAAGAGCTTTAAAGATTTCTGCTGGGCCCTTTTCTGTTCCTGTAGTCCCCTGCTTGGCTCTAACGATCAGATGGGTGTGGATTTTCTGCTGGCACGACTCGTGCCCCAGCCCTGCTGCTCCCCATTTCTCCTTGGGGCCACGTAGAGCAGCAGCAAAGGTCGAGGCCACCCCGTTCCCTGCTCTCTTATCCTGGCTTCTCTCTCCCTCTGCTCCTCCAGAAGGAAGCCCAGATCAAGTTCCACGTCCTCCTCACCTCCTACGAGCTGATCACCATTGACCAGGCGGTGCTGGGCTCCATAGAGTGGGCCTGTCTGGTGGTGGATGAAGCGCACAGGCTGAAGAACAACCAGTCCAAAGTAGGTAGCAGGCGTTTGTGAGCCATTTTTATGGTGCAGCCGGTGCCACAAAGATCCGACACCCCAGCACCGGTGATCTGCTGCTCCATATTTCCCTCCCCGGGAGTAGAAGGGTGTCCTCAGCTCGCACAGGCTCTGCCTGGCTCCCGTGTTTCAGTGGGGTTGCTCTCTTTAGCATCCTCTGGCATTCAAAATCCTTCAGCAGCGGGAGAGGTGTCAGCCTGGCTGCCTGCCTGGCAACTTGACAGCGTTTGGATGCGCTGGCGTGGAAGGGAATCCATCCCTCTCCTTCCTCTCCCCTTTACCTGGGGCCGAATGCGATCTGTGGCCCCAGGACCTTCACACAGTCCCCAGCGCAGGCGGTGGCAGGCGGCGTGACCCAGGGACATTCAGTGTTGCTGCCTGTGCTCCATGGGGATGGCTCGGAGCAGGACGTGCAAGCTGTGTTCTGCTCTGCCTGCCTGCTGGGGGGGAGAGGTTGCTGCTGAGCCTCCGTGTGCGCAATCTGCAGTCCCCAGATGACTAATCGGCTCCTCTGAGCTCTTTTCACCTAACCTCGTTTCTTTTCCCAGTTCTTCAGAGTATTAAATAGCTACAAGATCGATTACAAGCTGCTGCTCACTGGGACTCCGCTCCAGAACAACCTGGAAGAGCTTTTCCACCTGCTCAATTTCCTGACTCCTGAGAGGTTCAAGTGAGTTGCTCTAGTTCCCCCCTTGGAAAAGGGAGAGCAGCCTTGGGGGGGGGACGGGACCTGGTGTCTTGCTGCCACCGGGGTGGCTCAGCGGAGGTTTTCCAGTTTCTGGGGGCCCCTGTCTGTGTTGGGGGTGCCCGGATCCCGTCACTGCTGTGCCAGTGTCAGTGCTCTGTGCCGGCGGGCAGATGGCAAAGCGCATCGCCCCTGTGGTTTCTCGCAGCAGCTACACACACATTTTACGTAACCCCAGATTCATGGGGTTTTTGGGTCCTGTGGGCCCAGGAAAATTGTGAGTGAGGAGCTGAAATCTTCTCTTCCCTCTCTCCGGGGAGACAGAGGTGCTTTGGGGAGCGTGGTCAGACCTCCTCTTAGTGCATTTAGTGTGAATTTCCCTCCAGCCATCGGTGAGGCTCCTTGGTCTGGCGTTTGCTCTGCTCGGATCCAGGCACGAGTGTTACCCTGCCCCACGAGAGCTCTGCCTTTGTTTTAACTCATAAAGAAACGGGTACCTTTGCTCTCGCCCGTCCCGTTACCGCTCAGCACCTGTGTGGTTCTGGCTGCTTTTCGCAGTAACCTGGAGGGGTTCCTGGAGGAGTTTGCAGACATTTCCAAGGAGGACCAGATCAAAAAGCTCCACGATCTGCTGGGTCCCCACATGCTGCGGCGGCTCAAGGCGGACGTGTTCAAGAACATGCCGGCCAAGACGGAGCTGATCGTCAGGGTGGAGCTGAGCCAGATGCAGAAGTGAGTGATTCCAGCGCTGCCCCTCCGGGGTGGCAGCTTCCCTCACCCCCCCCCCCTCATCTGTGGGGCGTCAAATAAGGTTCGAGGGGTCAGGGTCCTCTGCGGGGAGCAGCTTTCTGCCTCACCGGGGAGCGCCTCCAGCCTGCTTTAAATTGGGCTCAGCAGCCCTGGCTGCTCAGCGGGAAGCGATGGATGCTGGCAGCCTGTCGGCCTGGCTCTGCTAACGCCAGGAGCTGCAGAGGAAACACCGAGGTTGGATCCTTTCCTCCGTCTCCTGGTCTCGGCAGCGGGGCACCAGCCCGTGCTGCCAGCTTGCCTGGAGCATCGCTGCTGCCCGAGGGGCTGCTGCTTGCTCAGCTCCCTTTCTTTTGGGCTGACTTGCTCAGTTTTCTGCCGAAATCAGGGGACGTGCAGGGAAGGGGGCATCGCTTTTTCCCCCACACGGGGGGGGGGGGAAAGGCTGGGTTTGCACCCTGCAGCGTGGAGCGTTCCCAACCACCGTCCCCAAACTCCATCCCGTTTTCGGGGGCTGCCATGTCCACACAGCAGCGGAATAAACCTGTCCCCAGGCTGAGGGGGCTTTCAAAAGCATCCAAATGGCTCTTTTGAAGCTCCGGTGAAGCGTGTGGCGCTTAACTCTCTGCCGTCCTGTTTATGCCAGTCCCACATCTGGCCGAATTAACGAGGTGGCCGTCCCATCCCTCCCCCCTGCAGGAAGTACTACAAATTCATACTGACGAGGAACTTCGAAGCCCTGAATTCGAAAGGTGGTGGGAACCAGGTCTCGCTGCTCAACATCATGATGGACCTGAAGAAGTGCTGCAATCACCCGTACCTCTTCCCCGTGGCGGCGGTGGTACGTCACCCCTCTTTGCACCGTGGAGACATTTCTCAGAATGTCACGTGTAGGGTGTCGGTGGGGGCTGTTTCCGTGATCCTGCGTTGGTTAATGGTGCGGGGTTTCATGCGAGTGGTTTCCCACAAGGATTTTGTCTTTGAAATGCATGTGAATTCCTCCGTGAAGTTAACGAGTGTTGTCCTCGAAGAGCCTAACCAGGGTGCCTTCGCAGGAGGCCCCGGTGCTGCCCAATGGATCCTACGATGGCAATTCTTTGGTCAAATCTTCTGGGAAACTGATGCTGCTCCAAAAGATGCTGAAGAAGTTGCGGGATGGGGGTCACAGAGTCCTGATCTTCTCCCAGGTGAGGCTGGGATTAATAACAAGTACATTTTTAAATGATTGATTTTTTTTTCTTTTTTTTGCTCTGTATGTTTTTTCTTTTTTGTTCTGTATGAGAATTCTGTGCTAGGAACAGAGATAGGTGGAAGAGCTGGTGACAGCTTATCCCCCAGACAGCGTGGCAGCTGTGGCGGTCACGATGGATGGACTGTGTCCCAGCTTTCTCCTGAGGGAGCGCCTGTGGTGTTTAAAACCTCTTTTTATCTATGGAAAAAAGAGGAGATAATAGTAATTGTGCTCCCCTTTAGGGAGGGCTGTGCAGACTTGGTTCCCTTGGGCTGGCAAAGCTGCCTGTAGAGGACGAGGTGTGAGATGCTGTTGGTGGTACCGCCACCACGGTGGCCTCTGGGCTGCGGGCAGGGACAGGACAGGTCCCCAGGGGACACGGGGAGAGCTGGGCTGTGCGGAGCTGATCATGCCTTGCCCTGCAGATGACGAAGATGCTGGACTTGCTGGAGGATTTCCTGGAGTACGAAGGCTACAAGTACGAGCGGATAGACGGGGGCATCACCGGGGGTCTTCGCCAGGAGGCCATCGACAGGTTTAACGGTACTCGCCTTTCTGCCTGGCCGAGGAGAGGGCACGGGGGGGATTTTGCAGCCCGCGGGGCCGGCGGTGCGGGGTTGTCCGTGTGTCAGCTGCGCTGTGCTGTCAGATCCAGCTTCCCGAGGCACAGCGTGGGCAGCTCCTGCCGCGTGGTTAAGCCCTGGAGCTGTGTCCCACAGTGAACCCTGAGCAGGCTGCTTCGTTTGAGGGACTCCGCTCTTTCCCTTCGAGGCCTCAGTAGGCAGCAGAGCTTCCCCTTCTGCTCTGGAGCTGCGTTTTCTCCAGTAACTGGTTCTCAGGGAACGATGTGGTTTCACTCCTTGCCTTCCCTGCCCGGTGCTTGTTTGCTGAGACCGGTGGTTCCCCGCTGTTTCATCCCTAAATTGTGGTGCCGCACCTTTCCACGGAAGCCACGCTGCTTTCTCTCTCACCGTTTGCCACCTGTGGGTTTGTCTTTCTCAGCTCCTGGTGCTCAGCAGTTCTGCTTTCTCCTCTCTACCCGCGCCGGCGGTCTGGGCATAAACCTTGCTACGGCCGACACAGTCATTATTTATGATTCTGACTGGAATCCCCACAATGACATCCAGGTTTCTGACTTTTCCTTTTCCTTCCCGTGTAGTAAGTACCTCTCTGGCTCTGCCCTCTGTTTGCACACCTGCGCAGGGAAGTCGCTCTCTTCTCCCGAGAGCTGCCGGCCCTTCCTGCTGTGTTTGTGGGAGGTGTTTCTGCTCTGCAGCCCCCTTCCTGCCCCTGCCAGCCTTGTCCTGGCCTGTCTGTGGCAAGGGAGAGACCTGGCACATAAAGCTGGCTCTCTTCTGCGGGCTTCTTGCTTTCTCCTGCTGCTTGTGCACAACCAGGCGTCTCCTCCTCTTTTGGGGAGCTTCCACTTACGTTTCAAAAAGCCTGGGGTCCTAGCAAAGGACTGACCCCAAAGGGAAATGGCAGCTGGAGCAGGCGAGCAGCCAGTGCCCCTGGAAATAATGGGAAAATGAAGAGAAATGTGTCCCCCTCCCGTGCTCCCTGGCCAGGAGGTGGTTTTCCCCAAACCTACATTTGCTGGTGCCATCCATTTGTGCCAGCGTGTCCTTTCCCTGGGTCAGAGCTGGTGAAGGAGCAGCGTGGGCTGGGTGAATCTGCGGCCGGAGGGTTCCCCGGGCGCGTGTCCTCGCTGCTGGCCTTCAGCGCCTTCAGTCGGGGTCCTGCGTGGGGCAGCTTGGCCTGCCTGCAGGCAGTGGAGGGGGTCGGAGCATCTGAGGAGCCCCCTCTCGCTCCACCACCCCATAGGAGCCCAAATGCTGAGTTCAGCCTTGCCCTCGCGGTGCCTTTGTGCAGCCTGGAGGGGTGAGGAACTCGTTGTGGCACCGTGCCGCCCTCGGCAGCTTGGTTCTCTGCCCGCAGGCGTTCAGCAGAGCTCACCGTATCGGGCAGAACAAGAAGGTGATGATCTACCGCTTCGTGACCAGAGCCTCCGTTGAAGAGCGCATCACCCAGGTGGCCAAAAGGAAGATGATGCTCACCCACCTGGTGGTCCGCCCGGGGCTCGGCTCCAAGTCGGGCTCCATGACCAAGCAAGAGCTGGATGATATCCTCAAGTTTGGGACAGAAGAGCTCTTCAAGGACGATGTGGAAGGTGAAATTGGGAAAGGGCTGGGGATGCTCGGCGTGAGGTGGGGCCCTCTCTGAGCTGCTGGGGCTCGTTCTGCTCTCCTTACCCCCGCAGGCATGGTGTCTCAGGGACAGCGGATCACCATGCCAGATGCTGTCACCCCTTTCTCCGACTCCCTGTCAACCAAAGGGGGTGCAGCGACTCCCGGCATGAAAAAAAAGCACGGTGGCACCCCCCCAGGTATGTATTCCCTGCCTTGTTGGGGAGACCCGTCTCCCTCCCTGCACCCAACCTGAACTCTCCTGGCTCTGGGAGGGGGCTGCCTCCACCAGGGTGATTTGTGCTTCCGTTCCCCTCACTTTGCTCTCCAGGTGACAACAAGGACGTGGAGGACAGCAGTGTGATCCACTACGACGACGCTGCCATCTCTAAGCTTCTGGACCGAAACCAGGATGCGACTGATGACACGGAGCTGCAGAACATGAACGAGTATCTCAGCTCCTTTAAAGTGGCCCAGTATGTTGTCAGAGAAGAGGACGGTGTGGTAATGTGATTAGTATCATGTCTTACAATCGCACCTCGTTGTATGTCCCCTCTGTGTTCCACTCCCTGTCCTGTTGTTGCGAGTGTTTGGGCGCGGGGCAGGACTCCTCCCCGCTGCAGGTTGTTCCAGACCTGGGGGTCCCGGGCTGATGGGACCGGTACGGGCAGAAGGACAGTTGTCTTTGTCCTGTGCAGCCCCTGGTGCAAGCCAGGCTCTGTCCCTGTTGGCACAGGACCTCATTTCCATCAAAGAACCTGCAGGCACCTCCTCCTGTCCTTCTGAAGGCCCTTCCCCTGCGGGGGAACCTACACGGTGCTGCTTGTGTACCTCGCTGCTGTTGTCTGTTTTGCCCCCTGGTGCTGATGAAGCCGGCAGTCGGCTCAGTTCTGGGAGGTTTTTCCCTTGAAGCAAGCATGGGCACTGCAAGACGGGAAGGATGGAGGAGTGTTTGGAGAAGCTCATCCTGGGTGGGAGGTTGTCTTGGGCCTGGGACAGCCTTGCAGCGGTGTCAAAGACCCAGGAGGCAAATTCCAGCCAGTGGCTCCGTGCCCTCCCTCCCTGGAGTGCCGTTAGAGGACAGGGGCAACACGGGCAGGTGTGTGGCTGCCCCATCTCAAGCCCCTCCATTTCTTGCTTTGCAGGAGGAGGTGGAACGTGAGATCATCAAGCAGGAGGAGAATGTGGACCCCGACTACTGGGAGAAGCTGCTGCGGCACCACTACGAGCAGCAGCAGGAAGATCTGGCCAGGAACCTGGGGAAAGGGAAGAGAATCCGCAAGCAGGTCAACTACAACGACACCTCGCAGGAGGACCAAGGTACGGCCACTGAAGAGCTGCACACACAGGTTCCCTGAGGGCCATGGTGGCTGAGTTGGGGCTTGGTGTTTCTCTGCGGTTCATTAGAGTGCATGGCACTGGACTTCCCAGCCTCCTAAACTTCCCACGGTAGAAGTTCCTAAAGGATTTTTTGGTTTTATTTTTTGTTCTGTAAACTCTTGCTTTTGCCGGCAGAATTTGGGAAAAACGTGTCTGTGGACAAAATATTTCAAATTGGGTTTTTATCTGTATAGAAGGATACTAATTTTGGAAAACCTGAGAATGTGATTTCCTGCTCGCTGTGTCCCCCCTCTCTCACTGCCTGGCAGTGGGTGCCAGTGGCACCTGTGGGCAGGCTGTCGCCCATCCTGCATGTCCCTCCTGGGCAGCGTCCCACCGCTCGGGCTCTCTTCTAACCTGGCCTCCCTTGGCATCTGCAGAGTGGCAGGACGAGCTCTCTGACAACCAGTCGGAGTACTCCATCGGCTCCGAGGACGAGGATGAAGACTTTGAAGAGAGGCCAGAAGGTCAGAGTGAGTTAATGCGTTTGATACTCCACGGGATTTTGCTCTGCGGGAAGCCCCTGGCACTCAGGTGCAGCAGGAACATCTGGGTGGAGGGACTGGCGCGCTCCTGGGTTTCCCTCTCGGGGGAAACATCCCCACTTGCTTGCCAGGTGAGGAGATTCCTGGGACAGGGATGGCAACCGGCTGTTTCCTTCACTGGCCACTGCAGGACCTTGCTCTGGTCCTGGTGGTGGAAGGATGGGAGGTGCAGGAGGAGCAGGCACGGTGGTGTGGGTGGGCGTTTCTGCTCCCGTGTGAGCTCTTCAGCCATCCTTCCTCGCTGGCTGGGCCTGTCCCTCACCGAGGCTGCTTGGTTCTAGGTGGCAGAAGACAATCCCGGAGGCAGCTGAAGAGTGACCGGGACAAACCTCTCCCTCCTTTGCTGGCGAGAGTCGGGGGGAATATCGAGGTGAGCGTCCGTCCTGGCCAGAGCATGGCCAGTGGGATTGTCCCAGGGCTCGTGGGCTGGGCTTCTCCGTGCCAGGTGGCCAGGACATCAGTCCTGGTCCAGCACCCCTGTACCAGCCACGAGGCTCCGAGATGCCACACGCTTCCCAGGGCACATTGTGATCCTGGCAACCCCTCTGCTCCCTGCAGGTTCTGGGCTTCAACGCCCGCCAGCGCAAGGCTTTCCTGAACGCCATCATGCGCTGGGGCATGCCCCCCCAGGACGCCTTCAACTCTCACTGGCTGGTCCGGGACCTGCGAGGGAAGAGTGAGAAGGAGTTCAGGTACAAGGAGGGGTGGTCCCGGGCTTTTGGGGCACGGTCTGTCCTGGGCTTGATTGTGGTTGATCACTCAGCTCGTGTTGAGGGCAAGTTCCGATCACCCCGTTGTCTTGCCATGTCACCATCTCTTCTGTCTTCCCTGTGCTGTGACCAAGCCAGCTGGGCAGCAGTAGCCCAAGGGCCTGCACGCCCCCACTGAGGTTTATTTTTGGGGAGGGAACGCCTGTTGATGTCCTTTTTAAACCTTAGCCTGGGTGTGGGGGCTCTGCCCTCGCCCACGGGTGGAAGCTGTGGGGGCACAGCGGGGAGTCCATGGGCCGGGGGTCGTGGACCATGAGGTCCCTTCTGCAGGGCGTACGTCTCCCTCTTCATGAGACATCTCTGCGAGCCTGGGGCAGACGGTGCCGAGACCTTTGCGGACGGCGTTCCCCGGGAAGGGCTGTCACGGCAGCACGTGCTGACCCGCATAGGAGTCATGTCGTTAGTAAGGAAGAAGGTGGGTGAGTCAAAATTTTGAATTTGCCATTTCAGGTAATTTCTGGAGGCCTGGGGGGGGTTTCGCTGGCTGCTGAACGCCTCTCGCCAGGGATCCCCTGCTCAATCCCAGGCTCAGTGCAAACCCCTTTTTGACCGGGTGGGAAATGTCTCCGCTGTGTTTGACTTGACGGTGTGTCTCTGCCCCAGGTCCAGGAGTTTGAGCACGTCAACGGGAAGTACAGCACCCCGGATCTGATTCTCGAGGGCCTGGAGAGCAAGAAGTCCAGCGAGATCGTGTCTTCTGATCCCAACACCCCCGTCCCGGCCAGCCCAGCACACATGCAGATGGGACCTGTGGTCCTTGCAGGTGTGTTGCCTACGGGGTTTCAGGGGCTCGTGGCTTGGATCTGGCTTGGAAAGGGAGGTGGGACAGGACACCAGAAGGTTCTGCAGATATCTGCCTGCCCTGGCAGTATTGGTGGTCCTCTGGGACTCCTGTCAGTAGCCTCCGTGCTTTGCTATTGCCACAGACAAAATAGAACCACAGCTTGGGTTCCTGGAGGAGAAGGACCAGGTGGAGCAGAAGTCCAGGAAGGTGTCTGACAGCCAGGTAGGGCGGCTTCTCTCAGCATCTCCTCCGGGAGACCTTCTCATGGGCTGCCCAGAGACTTGGAACGCTCCTCGAGGAAGGGGCAGGGCTGGGCTGATGCCATGGGGGTGCTTGACGTTAAGGTGGCTGAGAGGGTGGAAGGCGAAGAGCACCCCGAAAGTTGCGACAGCAAAGAGAAACCGAGGGAAGAGAAGCAGGAGGAGAGTGAAAAGGCTGAGCCTTCTCCCGAGCCCCTGGTGAAAGGTGAGTCTCTGTGGCTCGGGTGAACGTGACCCCCACGTGTGGGCTCCTCTCTGAGCCACAGCGGGGACTTCAGTGGGGCTGTGACACCCAGCAGGGACATGGATTCGTGCTGGAGAAGTTCTGCAGCTGAAGGTGTGTGCACCCTGCCATCCTCAGAGGTGCTGGTGCTGCTGAGGGGCTTTCCCTCTGGTGGGAGGCTCCTGCTCTTGCACCTCGCTTGGGTCTTCTCCAAATCCCAGTGGGAAACCTGAATGTCACAGGGTCCTGTAGCAATTCCTGAAAAAAACAATTCCAGGTTGTAAATGAGGAGAAATGCTCTTTTTGGGGGGCGTTTTCTGTTCCTAGCAATATGTTCCCTCAGATATCTCAAGGAAGAGGGAAAACTAAATATGTTTTCTTGATGAAATGCAGAAGAATATTCTTTTTGAAGTTTCTTGAAGGCCTTGAATATACAAACAATACAATAACTTTAAAAGCGAAAGTCTCTCCAGGCAATAACTTGTTCCCTGAAGAGCCTTTTGCACGTTGAGCTGTTCTCATGCCCCATTCCCTTCTGCAGATGAGGGGGTTCAGGAGAAGGAGAAGCCTTTGGAGAAGCTGGAGCTGAACAGCAGCCCGGGGAAAGGGGAGGACAAAGACATCAAACCAGGTGAGGTGGAAGGAGGCTTTGGGTGAGCAGTGGTGTGAGGGGTCTCCAGAGCAAGGCAGGTGAGGGAGGGTGTGCACGGTGAGGACACCCCTCAGCCTTTCGGCAGAGTAGGGTTAGGCAGGAGCAATTTCCTGTGTTTGCCGAGCAGAGGAGGCCAAGGCGGAGGAGAAGGAGCACGGCGAGGCTCAGCAAAACGGTGACAAAGAGGACGAGGAGGACGGGAAGAAGGAGGACAGAAACCTGAACTTCCGATTCATGTTCAACATCGCTGACGGTGGCTTTACGGGTGAGAGCAGGAGAGGAGGCATCCTCTCTCCCGCAGAGCTTCTGCACGGTGGGCTCTCAACCTGTGCAGGGAATGTGAAGCATTTAAAAAGCAGGGAGGTGTCTGGGTTCTGCCCTGTGCCCGTGGCCACCCGGGAATGGTCATCGCTCGCCCTGTCTGCTGCCCTGTGCCCCGTCCCCGTCCGCCCCACGGCCGACCGGGCTGTCTCCCTTCTGCTTCTGCAGAGCTGCACACGCTGTGGCAGAACGAGGAGAGGGCTGCCATCTCCTCCGGCAAGATCTACGACATCTGGCACCGCCGGCACGACTACTGGCTGTTGGCAGGGATTGTCACGTACCCTTTGGCTTGGTGGGAGCGTCCCTCCGGCTGTTGGGTGGCAGGGAAGGAGGGGAGGCCTCCCGTGGGGTTGCGGGAGCCGGGGTGACGGTGCGGTGAGGAGCAGGGGAGGAGGGGGTTCGGTGACGCGGTGTCACTACGGGGTGACGGGCACGCCGTCGTGCTTCCCTTGACGCTCCCTCCGCCCCAGTCACGGCTACGCCCGCTGGCAGGACATCCAGAACGACCCGCGCTACGTGATCCTGAACGAGCCCTTCAAGTCGGAGATACACAAGGGGAACTACCTCGAGATGAAGAACAAGTTCCTCGCCCGGCGGTTCAAGGCAAGTTGCAGGTCCAAGGGCTGGTGAGTCCTTACCGGTCGGGGGGGGGACCAGAGCGGTGCCCCAAAGCCCGCCAGCACCTTCTGAGAGTGCAGCAGGGAGAGGTCGTGGGCTTTTTGAGGGACTCCTGGTCACCAGAGAGCAGGGACTTGGTCCTGGGGAGCTCGCAGGCTCTGGTGCATGGGACGGGGCTCCTCTCTGTGGTCGGGCTGGGTGCTCTGCCCCGTTCCTGACATGTGTGATGCTGTGGAAACGTTGCCTGGATCTTTTCCTGGGATGCTCGGTGTCTGAGCAGGATAAGAAATGCAAGGGCTAAGCCTGTTCTCCCAGGAGTTTTGGGGAGCGAGGCCAGTGGGGAGCACAGCCGGGCAGAGGCTGTGCCGGGGCGATCCGTGCGGGCAGCTGGTGTGGTACTGGTTTACACTGGTGGGGGTTCTGGTCCTGAATCCTTGCCTTCCCGTGCCTCCCAGCTGCTGGAGCAGGCGCTGGTGATCGAGGAGCAGCTGCGGAGGGCTGCGTACCTGAACATGACCCAGGACCCCAGTCACCCGGCCATGGCATTGAACGCCCGTCTGGCTGAAGTGGAGTGCCTTGCCGAGAGCCACCAGCACCTCTCCAAAGAGTCCCTGGCAGGCAACAAGCCCGCCAACGCCGTCCTGCACAAGGGTGCGTGTGGGCAGAGGGTGGTGGGGGGAAGCCTACCCTGGGGGGCTGGGAAGGATTTGCCACCCTGGCCCAGGGGAAATCCAGCCGGGAGGTTGTCCCCATCTCACCTTCCCTTGGCCAGGAGCCGCCTGCTCCTCCCCAGCTGGGTTTGCTGCGAGGGCACCCGGGTGGTGGCAGGGTCCACGGTGCTCTTTACCGTCGGCTCCTGGAGCTTGCCAGTCCCTGGGGGCTGGGACATTGGGGGTCTGGTGGGTGTGTCCCCCCATTCTGAGTGTCTCCTGGTTCTCCTCGCAGTGCTGAACCAGCTCGAGGAGCTGCTGAGTGACATGAAGGCCGACGTGACGCGCCTGCCCTCCATGCTCTCCCGCATCCCGCCCGTGGCCGCCCGGCTGCAGATGTCCGAGCGGAGCATCCTCAGCCGCCTGGCCACCCGCGGGGGGGACCCCGCCATCCAGCAGGTCAGCGGGGATTTCACTGAATTTTTTCACTGAATTTTTAGAGTTGGAAGGGGCCATAGAGATCATCCAGTCCAACCCCCCTGCTGAAGCAGGATTGCCCAGAGCATGTCAGAGCGTGTTACTCAGGAGCATCCAGGCGGGTCTTGAAGATCTCCAGAGAAGGGGACTCCACACCCTCCCTGGGCAGCCTGTCCCAGGGCTCTGGCACCCTCACTGTGAAGAAGTTTTTCCTCATATTTGAGTGGAACCTCTTATGTTCCAACTTGTGCCCATTGCCCCTCGTCCTCTCACTGGCAACCACTGAGAAGAGTCTGGCTCCCTCCTCCTTCAACCCACCCTTGAGATACTTATAAGGTCTCCCTTCAGCCTTCTCTTCTCCAGACTAAAGAGCCCCAGCTCTCTCAGTCTTTCCTCATAAGGGAGATGCTCCAATCCTTGAATCATCTTTGTTGCCCTTCGCTGGACTCTTTCCAGCAGTTCCCTGTCCCTCTTGAACTGGGGAGCCCAGAACTGGATGCAGGATTCCAGTTGTGGCCTCCCCAGTGCAGAGCAGAGGGGGAGAATGACTTCCCTCGACCTACTGGCCACACTCTTCCCTACGCAGCCCAGGATTCCGTTGGCCTTCCTGGCCACAAGAGCACACTGCTTGCTCGTTGTC